>CM053171.1:9576533-9604248 GCA_012977825.3 Pteromalus puparum | reverse complement strand
CATGAAAAATTTAATTTATCACCGAACTTAATCTTGAAACAGTTTTAGAATCATAAATCGGGCGGGGGGGGGGGCGGGGGGGGGGAGGGGGGGTGAGTATGTTCTGAAATATTTCTTACTTTTGAATAGATTTTTATACGCGCCTCCGAAAAAACCTCCTGTTTGTGTTTCCATGAGACTGTATGTAAATAGTTATATATACATCGATTGTGATTACTTTAGAATCTCGGAACCTGATACAGTTTGTTCCTTCAACCAAATTAGACAGTAAATTTGCTTTATCATTGATACTGTGTGGCGGCTTAATTTCAAAGGCGTAAAATTATTGCCATACTGGGGTTTATATAATACTCCTCGTTTTATTGTAAGTGATGTCTCTGAACGAAACAAAAGTCGATTTTGATGATCAGTGTGGATCTGAAGCAGGTGGCCAGATGGAAAACTGCAATGATTCAACTGTGAAACGGAACAATGAGGAGGGACGACGAGGACGGAAAGAGGAGAAAGAGAGAGGATTAGAGGGAGAGGGTGACAAGAGATGAGAGAGAGATATAGAGAGAGATAGAGAGAGATATTGAAAGAGGGAGATGGGAGTCGGACGAGATAAACAGATACGCTGAGTTTAGGAGGAGGCGAAGATGGAGGTGACGAGAGGGAAGTGAGAGAGGCATGGAGATGAGATTACGATGGAGAGAGAGAGACTCCAGAGACAGTAGGCTGAGATAGATCGAGTAGATGGCGAAAGAGTTAGAAGAGAAAAGGCGAGAAAAGTTAAGAGCGGAGATAGCAGAGCAGACAGCATAGTCTTGAGAGGAAGATGCCGAGAAGGAGAGAGTGAAATAGACGTGAGAAAGAATTTGAGAAGTGTGAGAGTTGTGGAGGGATTTATCTCTCTGCTTCGCAAAAACTGCCGCTGTTTGGGTGCCCAGGCGGGGAATCGCGGATACGGTGACCGGAGACGATTACGTGCGGGTGAGGGTGGGTAACGTCACTTACTTCAGCGTGTATCTGTCACCGAACCTAACTGCAGCCGACTTCGCGACAAGGTTAGGGGCCCTAGAAGACGCGATAAAAGACGTTCCTGGGGACCTAGTAGTCGGGGGCGACTTTAACGCGCGAGCGACAGAGTGGGGCATGTCACAGACGAATAGAAGAGGTAGGGCGATACTTGAGATGGCAGCAAGGGTAGGACTGGTAGTTGCGAACGAGGGAAATACAGCTACCTACCGCAGACCAGGTTTCGGGGAGTCGATACCGGATGTAACTTTCGCTGGGGAAAGTACGATCCGCAAGATAAGGGGCTGGCACGTTACGGAAGAATTTACTGCTAGCGACCACCAGTACATTCTTTTTAATATCGAGGAAGAACGCGTGGAGAGGCGAAGTAGCGGAAACAGCCGGGAACCACGATGGAACACTCGACGTCTTAATCGGGAGGCGCTTGCGGAGGTGATTCGAAGCGCAGAATTACCTTCTAATGGGCTTCCGGACGAACTAGGCGGACGTGAGAAAGCCGAAATCCTAGTAGAACGCACTACTAGGCTAATCACCGAGATGTGCGACGCAACGATGCCCCGAGTATCCACCGGCCACCTCAGACGTCCGGTTTACTGGTGGACGGGCGAAATCGCTGAGCTTAGAAAGCAAAGCCTTCGAGCCAGAAGAAGAGCTCAAAGGGCCCATAACCGCCCAACGGCTCAAGAACTTGCTCGCGGGTACGACGAGGCGAAGAAGAGACTCCGGGACGCAATCAAAGAAAGTAAGCGCCGCTGCTGGTACAAGATCCTAGATGATGTAGAGAACGATCCGTTCGGCGAGGGATACGCGATCGTCACGCGAAAAATAGGAGAAATGGGGCGAATGGAACCGATGGCGGCAGAGGCGATCGAGAAGATAATTGACAAGCTGTTTCCCACCCATCCCACCCGACCTCAATTAGAAATGACGGACGAACTGACGGATGAGATACCCCTTTTTAGCGAGGGCGAACTTATCGCGGCAACTTCTTCCCTGAAGAGCGGTAAGGCTCCGGGACTGGATGGCATTCCCGCGGAAATACTTAAGGCCGTTGCCAAACAACGGCCTGAGCTGCTCCTGGAAATGTACAATCAGTGCCTGGTGCAGGGCGTGTTCAGTCCGCGGTGGAAAAGGGCTAGGCTAGTCTTAATTGAAAAAGCTAAAGGTCAGGCGGGCGCGAAGCCATCGTACAGGCCGTTGAGCCTGCTCGACACTATGGGAAAGACAGGCGAATCGCTAATAAAACCGCGAATATTAAGCGCCGTCAGGGAGGCGGGAGACCTTTCAGACAAGCAATACGGCTTCAGAAAGGGACGCTCAACAATCGGCGCGATCAGAGAAGTAACGGACACGGTCAAGAAAACGGATGAAGCGTGTCATGCGGCCAGGCCATTGGTCTTGCTCGTGACACTAGACGTGAAAAACGCGTTCAATTCGGCTAGATGGGTCGACATTTTGGATTCTCTGCGATCGTTTGGGGTGCCTTGGTACATCATGCGACTCGTAGAGGATTATCTGAGGGAGCGCACGATCGAATACGAAACCGCGGAGGGACGTAAGAGCAGGCCCATAACGGCAGGGGTGGCGCAGGGTTCAATCTTGGGACCGGACTTCTGGGGCATTCTGTACGATGGGTTACTCAGAGTAGAAGTACCGGAGGATGTTAAACTCGTCGGGTACGCGGACGACGTAGCGGCGGTTATAATAGCTAGAAATGTGGAGATCGCGCAGGGCAAATTGAACGCGGTAATGGCCCGGGTGCTAAAATGGATGACCGACCACGGACTACAGCTAGCACTCGAAAAGACGGAGATAGTTCTCTTGACTAGGAAGCGTGTCTCGACCACCATACAGATGCGCGTCGGAGACGTAACAATAACGACGAAGCCGACAGCCAAGTACCTGGGGGTAACCCTAGATACGAAGCTGAACTACGGGGCGCATTTAGACAGCGTATGCGAAAAGGCGGCGATTAGGGTGGCGCAGCTTAGTCGATTAATGGCCAACGTGCGCGGGCCTAGGCCGGCAGTCAGACGACTCTTAATGGCAACCACAAACTCTATTCTTTTATACGGAGCGGAGGTGTGGGCCGATGCCATGCAGAAGAAAAAGTATCGTAAGCAGATAACGGCGGGGCAACGAAGAGGGGCGTTTCGGATCGCGTGCTCGTACCGAACGGTATCCGGGGACGCGTCAATGGTTATCGCGGGGGTGATTCCCGTGGATCTGCTTGCAATTGAACGCAAGCGGATCTACGAGAGTCTCCGGGAATCGGCTGGGGTGGAAATCCGAACCGAGGAACGCGATAGGACGATGCGGAAATGGTAGGAGCGATGGAGTGAATGCCGCCATGCGAGATGGACGAAATCATTGATTAAGGAGGTAGGCCCGTGGGTAGGCAGAAGATGGGGGGAAGTCAATCTTTATCTCACACAATTTCTTTCCGGACACGGCTACTTCAGGAGTTACCTGTTCGCGATGAACAAGGTAGCGACACCGGGTTGCAAATACTGCGGTGACGAACGGGACGACGTGAGACACACGTTTTTTGACTGCCCTCGGTGGGCTGATAGGCGTAGAATCTTAGAGGTGACGGTAGGGGCATTTACGCCCGACACGGTAGTGAAAACGATGCTTGCTAGCAAGCAGAATTGGGACGACATAACGGCGTTCGTGGAGACGGTTCTCCGCGCGAAAAATAGTGACGGGTGCTTAGCTTCCTAGACGACGATAGATGACCTATAGATCGTAACAAGACAGGCGACCCCCCGAAGGAATGCGAAAGCGGCTACCGGGGGGATTCTCGCGGCCATATGAGAGGTGGAGTTTTAGTGGGTATGCCTGGCGTCTGTCCCGCGCCAGGAGAGTCCTACACACGGGGAGTCCCGCACGGCTCCTGCCATGGTGCATTAAGCATTTCTCCAACTCTCCGGATAAACAAAAAAAAAGTAACTGTCCGAGTTACGCTACTGATAATTGTTCAATAGGGTCTGAACAACATTGTCTGTCAAGTCATTATCTGGAAAATTGTCGTCTGTAAGAACTTTAATCTCTAGAATATACAAATGTATGTACAACTACACTGGATGATGGAGTATAAAACGAACAATTGGAATGGAGGGAAAAACAGCTTGAAACAAATGAAATTGTTGCATAGTTTATCTCAGTGTGATGTACATCTTTGACAAAAGTATAAACTCTAATAAGAAAAATATGCTCGAAGTTAGCGAAGCAATTTGTGATGTACATCTTTGACAAAAGTATAAACTCTAATAAGAAAAATATGCTCGAAGTTAGCGAAGCAATTAAGTTCGATTATAGATACAACATATAACAAGCAAGTGAACAATCGACAACATAAGCTTTAAACTAAAGAGAAAATCTCCAAGCTGGAAAATAAATAGAGTTTTATGGGGTTCAGAAAAGCAATAAGTCTGATAAATTTATGCAAATTACTTTGAATGCTGGATTAGATAAAGCAATGAGCTATGCTCTAGCTATTTAAACTTTGATAATTCATTGAGATTTGGAATAAATAGTTTGAATTAGTTAATTTCTTTTAAAGCACAGATTGTGAATTGATGAATTTATTTTGATCAAGTTTAATACTATGCTCGAGAACGTATTGGCAAAAATTTGATTAAAATTAGCTGCCCTGTTAAAAATAGTCAATAGAGATGGATTAAATTATTAATTGAATTCTAAGCTTTATCTGAATCCCATTTTTTGCATTAGAACTCGATTAAAATAGATAGAATTGATAGGAATCAATAGGAATCGATAAAATTCTATACAAAAAAGGACCAGTAAAGTTAATAGAAACCAATGTCTGGTATTAACTATCTACTTCAATTGTTGTTTTCCGTATTAAAATCTATTGACTCCTGTTGATTCTAATCTATTTTAATCGAGTCCTCATACAAAAAATGGTATTCAGAATTAGCATAGAATCTGTTGATAATTTAATTGATCCCAATCGATCCCTATAGACTATTTTTAGCAGGGTGGATGGTTTGAATTGAATTAAAGAAGCCGATTGATTGCTAGAAGAAATAAATAGCCAGCATATTCACAAGGGGTTTCCCTTTTGAATTGCATGCAAGGCTGACTTATTGCTATATCATAAACTCAAATAACCATGACTTTTGCTTCCTTTCAGAAGACAATACAAATAGTACTGCACAGGCTGGATGCAGTCGATTCCGAGCAAGAGAAATCTGCTCGGGAGGGAGTGTTGGATATGAGCGAGCAGATGTCTGCTTGCTAGAGACGGCAGGCCCAACGCAGAGCTACGCGACTCAACTCTCCCCTCTCTATGCCGCGAGACAGCCACCGCCGACGTCGCTCTCTTCGCCTTGTGCACTCGAGCGGTCAACACGCGTTTTAGCTTGTCAGTTCGATTGCTTTGTTATACTAATTATATTCTCATATAATAGCTTGACTACGTTGTATCATCAATAGATGATTAGCTTGAGGTTTTATCAATATATAGTGATTTATTGTGAAATCCTGTGTACACATTATTTCTCCCCAAGCATGCATGGTCCGAGCACGTTAGAGTATCAATAACTATGTAATACTCCGTACACCCTGTACACAATTGCCGCGTATAAAGAAAAATTATATCATCATTTCAAAAAACTAAAGTCACCCGAAATTTTTAGAGAAAACTTTTGTTCTCTACTTTATCGGCACAGCAAACGACGATGTAGGAACCAGCATCAGCATCGCGCACATGTGCGCGTGCTCCCCTCTTTTCTCCAAGCGACAACCAGCATCAAGTATAGAACTACGCAGCGGCATACTAGATTAAAATGTACGTGTGTGTGAGCAGCGAGCGATGACGCAGCGGTAAAGAAGCGCGAGCAATCAAGTATGTTAGTATGAGTGTGGATTATATATATGTAGGAATGAGAGCATCATGTGTGGAACCGTGAATAATTTTGGCGGCTTAAGTGAGCGCTCTGTAACTCGACTATAAAAGGCATTCCGAGGCCCGTATCTGACCACTGGTCGTTGCAATTTCCAGCGCACTAGTCACTTTTCACTCCATAGCAATTAACGCTTGGATTAACAACATACTCACGTTAATTAGTCACTGCAATTCATGCGTACTGGTTAATACACTATTAAATTCTTACATAACACTTGCGATATAGATACAACAGAAAACACGTATGAATTATATTTGCGACGATACGTTGACCGCCGCATGACTGCCTTTCCTCGCGACAATAATCATTGCGTTTCGCAATTATTAACGCAAGTGTTTATTTGTTTGTGTGAGCGGACATCGTGGAGGCATCCTCGAGAGGAGAGAAGAGGAAGATTCCGCGAACAGCAGAGCGACGACGAGCAGCAGCTGATTCGAGGAATCATCGTCAAGGGAGAAGATTCCAGGAATGCGTGTCGCGGGCGCGAACTTGTAACGCTGCTGCGATAGCGACCCGTATCTTGTACGAGAGAGTGAGAGAGATAAAGCGATGTGTGCGCGCGGTGAGCCAATCGGGAGACAGGCGGGAGCGGTATTCGTGAGAGAGGGGAGCGAGCGGAGGAAATTGTCTGTTTTCAGCCTGAAAACAGACTCGTGGAGCTGTCGATCGTCGTCGCGGGCCGTGAAGACGTGCGTTGATTGGCGGAGCGGAGCGAGCGGGCCAGAGCGGCCGAGAGAGAGAGAGAGAGAGAGAGAGAGAGAGAGAGAGAGAGAGAGAGAGAGAGAGTGTGGAAGAGAGAGTATTTGTANAGCGAGAGAATTTGTAGGGATTACGCGTGTGTGTGTGTGAGAGAGAGAGCGAGTGCGAGTCGTCGCGAGAAGACGCGAACGAGAGAGGAGAAAAGCGAGAGAAAAACTCAGAGCGATTCTGAGAAGTCGGGGCCGCTTCGACTTGATGGGCGCGCGCGAGAGGGGAGGGAGATCGGACGTGCACGAAGCGAGTGGCGACGAGAGCCTTCTGTTGCGCGGCAGCACGGGGCGCTGCTTTACCGACCTCGTCGAGTCGAGTCGAGCGGGCGAGAGAGATAGAGTGAAGCGAGAGTGTGTGAGTGCGGGAGAGATAGATTGTGTTGTTGGAGAGTTGAGGTGCGGCGTATTATAGCGTGGAGACGAGAGAGAGAATTTGTAATTGGAGGGAGAGAGAGAGCGCAATAAAGAGGGAAGAGAGTTAAGAGAAAATCTGTGTTTTGATTCCAATGATCCTCGAGTATCCCGACTCGAGGAGATTTAGCGGAACCCCCTCCGACATTCGCAAAGAGATATCGGAACAGTTATAAATTATAGTGTCGCGGATTCGGGGCCGGGGAATCGACAGAGCAAGTTCGCTTCCCGGGTTTTTGCCACGTCACATATTTGTCATATTTCAGAATGATAATCATAAATATCATTATATAAAAACTTATGCGTAATCTTGAAAATTATCAAAATAGAATAGTTTGTATATGCGAAGTAACATTTCAACACTTGTTCTATTGAATACACATCTTATTTTTATGATAAATACGAATTCTTATTTTTTGTGTTAAACATCCATTATCTATCATACCGGACCTACTACTATTATTATTCTTTCTATTATTATTTAAATTACAATTAATGTCATTAAATACAAATTATTTAGAATCACTTTTCTGCTAAATTTATGAAAATATAATTAAATAAAATCTTTTTATTTTTATTTTATCTGGATTCACACTTGTGAACCAGTTTAGATAATGAACGGGCTTGTTAAATATTTAATTTTTTGATTTATATTAAAAGTATTACTACAACACCAGGACCAGCAAGTTCATGACCATTACAATTGAATGCATGCGACGATAAGGGCAAAAATACGAAATCTGTATTAACACTACAGAAAGACCGAGGAAATAAAATAATCTATCCATCGGATGACGTAAACTTGATTTGTAGGAAAACAGAAAAAGTTATATGACATTATAATCATTTGTATACAAAAAACCACTGCCAATTCATTGGCACGTAGCTTCCTCCAATAAAATGTATTGTTACAATAAATAAAATATTATTTTAAAATACAGTATGTGAATGCTATTTTAATATTATCAGAATGACATAAATTCGTAGGGAGGGACTTTGCGACGTGCAACGACAACCCTATAAGAGAAAGCCAAATTTTTTAGAAAAATCGGTTTTTACATTTCAGCTCTTTACTTAAGAACCGCTCAACGAAATCGTTTGAAATTTTAACAGCAGAAATGTTCATTTATGGTGAATCACCAAGTAAAATATTGAAGCATTTGACTACATTGTTATAGAGATATAAGGAATCAAAAAATTAAAAAAAAAAATTAAAACCTTGATATCTTAAGAACCACAGGGCGAGGGCGGTTCGCCGTTGGCTAACTCGCCCTCGCGTTCATTACAGCACTCCACGGGATTCCGGGCCGCTTGTACTCAGATCTGGAGGCGTCCCTCCAGGTGATGACGTATTCGGTGAGTTCCGGTGTGCGCCAGGTGCGGTAAAGGATCCGCGGACTATTAGCGGTATCTCGCCGATGTTGATCCGGCCGAAGCGAACTCGAGTCTCCCCGCTCGCTCTCTCGCGCGCGTACTTAACCCTGTCGACGTCGGCCGCCGACGTCGTCTGCTAGCATACGCGCCGACAGCTCCGCCTCGCGCGACTAACGAACGCGCGGGAAATTCAAGCGCTCGTTACACCTCTCCTCCTTCTAGACGCCGCGTAACCTGGTGAAGTGGCTCTGTAACTCGTCGCGCGATACGGGCTATGCTGAAATGAAATGAAAATGGTTGATGTTAGGATGGTAAAATGACTATGTCCAGGAGGGCGATGGATGATTCGTGACGCGACGTTGAGCGCGAGTCCGCCGCGGTGACATATTAAGCGCTCCTTGCGGCAAGCAGCTCTTGGCGCCTCGCGGCCGCCCTGGTCTCCGCTTCGAAGGCTTCGCAGCCTCCGTCGCCGCGTCGGTCTTAGTCTCATCGGCGCGCGCCATGCCCTTCGCTCGCGCGTTTTTGCTTTTCGGTGGCCGCCCGCGCGGGCAGCGGGGGGCTTCTACTCTAATTCGCTCGCTTTCGGCCTGTGCCTCGGCCGCCGGGGCCGTTACAAATCGGCCAGGCCCTGAACTGCGCTCGCGATCCCCCTCCGCCGCTACATCATTAGACTCGAGCTCTTGCTCGAGTGCGCCCGCTTCGGGCGAGTCGCGCGTCGCCCTCACTCTTTCGTTCTCCCTCGGTGGTCGGGTTGCGTCGTCGTCTTCCTCGTCATCTTCGGGGCCGTAGTATTTCTTCAGCTCTTCTGCGGCTACCAAGTCTTCTACCTTTCCTTCGTTACTTTGCAGCTTGAACGTGTTCGAGCCGACCTGCGCGATAATGGTGTATGGACCGGCGAAGGGCAGGGCGAGCTTTGCCGCTACGCCTCCCGCTGCAAACGAGAGTGTATGACACCGCTTCCACACCAATTCGCCGACCTTAAACTCTACGGGGCGACGTCGCTTATCGAAGTGTACCGCTTGGCGGTCTTGCTCGGTCCGTGACGCCTGTTTCGCCTGTTCGTGCAGGGCCGGGAGATTGGCCAGTCGTTTTCGCCACTCCTCGATCCCTTCTCGCTCTATCGCTTGTTGGTCTTCCGCTCGCCTCAATGATGCGGGCGCGTTCAGCTGTCTGCCGAAGTTTAGTACGGCTGGCGACACTCCGGTCGCCGCGTGGACTGCCGTATTGTACGAGAACGCTATCTCGTTTAGATGTTCGTCCCACGTTCTGTGGTTGCCCTCGGCGTAAGTGGCTATTTCTCTCTTCACCGTCCGGTTGACCCTCTCAACCGGGTTGGCTTGCGGATGGTACGGTGGATTGAAGGAGCGCTTGATACCTTGAGTCGCTAGATACTCGTCTATTAGCTTATTCTTAAACTCCGTGCCGTTATCGGAGTGAAATACTTCGGGTGCTCCGAAGCGCAGTATCACTCGTTCTTTGAGTGCGGCTAAGACGGCTTTCCCGTTAGCTTTCTTCAGGGGTACGCACTCGATCCAGCGTGTAAAAAGATCTTGAAAGATCAGGGCGTACTCGTACCCTCGTGCTGTTCTTGGCATGGGACCCATGATGTCCCCTGCCACTACCTGCCATGGCCTCTGCACTGCTCGCTTCCCCATAAGTCCGGGCCGCGGTCTCTGCTCGACCTTGCTCTTCTGGCACGCCTGGCAGCGTTGCACGTAAGTTGAGACGTCCCTGTACATCCGTGGCCAGTGATATAGCTCGGCCACTCTCTTGTATGTTTTCTCGCGGCCAAAGTGGCCTGCCGTTGGTTGGTCGTGGCACTCTTTTAGTACTCTTTCCCGTTGTTCTTCGGGCACGACCAGCTTCCACGCTTCTTCGTCTTCTCCTAGCGTGTCTTCTATGTCGGGATCCACTTTGTATTTATACATCCGCCCCCCCACAATTTTCCATCCCGGAAAATTTGTAGGCTCGTCGCTGACTTCTTTATATCTCGCGTTGTACCATTTGTCCAGCGACGGTGGATCCTGACTTATCGTCGCTATTTTTGGTTCTGTCTCCTCAAACATCCGGGACAGGGCGTCTGGCACGTGATGGTCTGCGCCTTTTCGATGCTCGATCGTATATTTATGCCCTTGTAATTCCAATGCCCAGCGGGCCAGCCTGCCCGTGGGGTTCTTCAAATTGCAGAGCCAGCGAAGGCTGCTGTGATCTGTTATCACTCGGAAGTGATAGCCCTCGATGTACTGACGGAATTTTCTTACGGCATATATCACAGCTAAGCACTCTCTCTCGCTTACTGTGTAATTTCTTTCTGCGGGTGTGAGTACTCGACTTGCGAACTCCAACACTCGTTCTTGTCCGTCTATCTCCTGCGTCAGTACTACGCCGATTCCTGTGTCGCTGGCGTCCGTCTGGATTACGAACTCTTTGTCGAACGCTGGGCTATGCAATATCGGTGCTGAGGCGATCAGAGCTTTGATCGAGTCGAAAGCCTCTTGCTGTTCTTCACCCCAGATGTACGGTTGATTCTTTTTCGTTAGCCGTGTTAGCGGTTCTGCTAACGTGGCGTAGTTATTTAGAAACTGCCTGTACCATGACGCCATCCCATGGAAGCGTCTGAGTTGTTTCAGGTTTTTCGGCGCCGGGTAATTGATAATCGGCGCAATCTTCTCGGGATCTGGCCTGAAGCCATTCCGATTCACCAGCACGCCGAGGTACTTTACCTCGTCCCGACAGAAAACGCTTTTCTCTCGGTTTACCGTTAAACCTGCGTCTTTCAATCTCTTCAATACGCACTCGAGAATTCTGAGGTGTTCCTCGAACGTCTCCGTAGCGATTATCGCGTCATCGAGGTAAGCAAACGCGTGTGGTTGCAGTTCTGGTGTGATAATTTTGTCCATTAGCCGTTGGAACGTGGCTCCGGCTTCTGACAAGCCGAACGGGAGTCGTGTAAATTGAAACAATCCCAGCCCGGGGACTGTAAATGCTGTGTATTGTTTACTTTCTTCGCTCAGTGGTATCTGGTGGTACGCGCTACTAAGGTCGATTGTTGATATGTAGCGCGCTCGCTGTAACTTGCGTAATATCGCATTCATCTGTGGAAGTGGGTACGCGTCGCAGCGCGTGACTGCGTTGATTTTCCGGAAGTCCACACAGAATCTATATTTTCCGTTAGCCTTCCTCACCATCACCACTGGGCTCGAAAATGCGCTATTGGACGGCTCTATAATTCCTGCCGCGAGCATGGCTCGTACTTGCTCGTACATCTCCTCTTCCAGTTTTCTTGAGACTGGGAAATATTTCTGCTTTATCGGTCTTGTTGACTGCATTTCTATCGTATGCTCGATCCAACTCGTGCATCCAATTTCTCCGCTATCTTGTCCAATGATCCGATCTAGCAGCGCGTTGAGCACTTTTCTCTGTTGTTCCTGCACCGGGGCTAAGCCCAGCGATGCCAGTGCTGTTGATCCGCCGTCTACTGCGGCTAATTCCAGGTCTACGTACTCATCGCTTTCTTTGAGGTGGATCTTCGAAATTGTCGGGTCCAACACCGCCTTAAAGGTCAGTGTGAAATTTACCCCGACAATGCAGTCCGTTGGAAGGTCCGGGACTATAGCAACACGTACTTCCTTACTTAGGCTGCCCACCTCGAAAGGTAACCATACGTATCCCGCAATTCTTGTGTAACTGCCGTCGGCGAGTTTGGCGCCGCGGCCGTTGTTCGGCATTACCTGCCTCCCTAGCGCGCTCGCTAGCTGTAGGCCTATGGGGCCCATACATACTCGCGATGCGCCGCTATCGTATAACGCGCGGAATCGAAAATCTCCGACTCTCGCTTGTAACCACCATCGTTTCTCTTGGGGGTTATCCTCGTCGCGCGGAGTCTCGTCGGGCCCGACGTCCTCCGCTCGACCGTTCAGGGTCTCCTTCGTCGCCCTTTCGGGTTTCGGTTTGGCCCTGCCAGGCTCCTCGTGCTGCGTCCCGCACGTGCCTGCCTCATCCCCTTTTCCGTCGACATCAGTTGTCAACAGGGATGAGAGCGCAGTGGGCTTTTGCGCGCTTGCGCCCGTCTGCGCATCCGTCTCCTTATCGAGACCCGCCGCCGTCGCGGCGCCAAGCCCCTCACTCATTCTCGGTGAAGCTATGCTTGTCGCGTGTCGTTTGGCACGCATTCTACCAGCCTTGGGCTTGGGGTATTTTCCACCCCTCGCCTCCTTGATGTTTGGGTTAGAGGCCGTGCCGGAATTCTGCGAGCGTCTGTCGGCCTCCGCTAGGCGCTCGCCGCCTCGTTTCCCTCTTTGCGGATTTTCGTGAGGTCCTCTTCGCAATTTCTCGCGATGTGACCCTTCTTCTTACATCTGTAGCAAGTCGGACCTTCTCCTTTCTCGCCCTTCTTTTCACCGTGGTGTTTATCGTGGTGTGGCCTGTTGTTTCTCTTTCCCCATTTCTGCAGTCGTTCGTCCAGCATTTTGCTGAACATGGCCGTCATCTGGGCGTTATGGTCCGTTGTTTCCACTGCTACCGTTGCCACTTTTGTTGCTTTTGTTTCTCTTGCTTGCGGCTGGGTGGGCGCCTTGTACGCCAAGTTGGAAAGTAATGTCTCTGCTGGGGTTGGAGGGTCGCGATAGTTCTTTCGCGTTGCTACTACGGTTTCTGCTTCTGTTGCCATTTCTCGGAAACTGTTCCAGTCGTAGCAATTTCTGCGGGGTGTCAGCACTTGCAATTCCGGTCTTAAGTTCCGGTGGAGGATATCTAAGGCTTGTTCTAACGGTGGAGGCGGTTTCTGTTCGTCCATCATCCCTCGCAGGCAGGTCATATAGTCTCGCACGGACTCCTGTCCGCCCTGAAACCTCTTTTCAATGTCGGCAGCTAGGCGCTGTTGCAACTGTCTGTTGGTGCCGTACCAGCGCAGTAGTGCGGTGCGGAAATCCTCCCACGTCTCCCACTCCGCGTTGCTGCTGTAGTACCATTCAAGGGCTAATCCAGTCAGCACGTTTGGTATCGCGTCCATCTTCTCTTTATCCGACATTTTTGCTGCTCTCATGTTCTTCTCTAATTGCGTGAGGAATCTCTCTGCTCGTTCCGCGTCCGTCCCTGCGAAACGTAGGCCCCATTTTAGTACGGTGCCCACGATGTCACGTGTTCTGCCGCTGTTTTCAGGAGTTTCTGGCGTGCTCGGTCTTCGCTTCCTCGCAAGCCCTCCCCGACTGCTCTTAGGTGTCGAGGGTGTGCCAGTCGATGTGTCCTCTGCGAATGTCACTCTTATCGGCGGCTGACCCGCCGTGTTTCCTATCTGCGTGCTCGACGCTCTGGCCTCCGCTTGCGAGTTCTGCACCTGTTCTTGTAGTTCGCGTATCGAGCGTTGCAGGTCTCCCACATACTGCAGCATGTCCGGTGGTATGACGTACTCTCGGCCGTCGGTGCCTGTTACTGTCTCCGCTCTCGGTTCGGACTCGGCTTTAGTCACCGGCGCTTGTGTCTCTCGAGGGCGCTCTGTTTCGTCCTCGTCTTCAGGCCTTTGCAAAGTCTGGTGTAGCCGATCGCATATGGCCGGGTCTTGTAGGTTGCCTTCGAGTGGGTGCGGAGCGGCCTGGCTGCCGCCCGCCCGCTGTCGGTGTTGCTCGCATACGGACCTTATGAAGTTCCGTCTCATTGACACTCGTTCGGCCTTGACATCCATCGGGTCAAGGTACATAGATGGCACAAAGTCTCGGGGGTTATACTCCCCCGTGATCCACTTGTGGATTCTCTCCACCTTATCGCCGGCATCCCCATTTTGCCGTAGATCTAATTCATTTAGTGCTGCGTGCACTCGTTCCTCCCCTAAGTCTACCACCCAGTCGCCGATCTTTTCTTCTTTCCCTACGAGGATCCTGTCGTCGTCTCTTCTCGTATTATTCATCTTCGCACGCTCGGTACAGATATCTTTACGCGTGTCGTGTGCGTGCGTATCTCGCAGTCCCTATTCTATGAGACTTATTATTTAATTCAATTAAAATATCCCGAAAATAAAATAAAACAATACTCGAAATGTAAACGATGGAAAGAAAAATTTCACCTCTGCAAAATTTTTCCGATTAAACAAAGAACCGAAATTTTTCCTGCAAGGGTTCTCGGGTTTGGTTGGAATTTTTAATCAACGAAAGCTAAAACGATAAAAAAAATTTTAAAAAATCAAGCAATTCCACCTTCTCTGAACCCTTGTTGCAGTGCTTTGCTAAGTAAAATTGAAATTGTACGCGGCGGCACTGCCACTCCTGTTCTGATTTACAGAAGTTATTTTTCCCTGCTGCTAAATCACGGAAATGTTCGCGAAAACCTTATCTAAACGCTGCGCGCACGACACTTTCGATCGTGCGAGTGTGAGAGGCCTGGTTTACGGACGTAGCAATTCGTCCGCATTCGTATCTCTGTGTGCCGGCGCACACGATGGGCCAGTCGTTCCGCACTCTATAGCGCAGTCCGTGCGCAGCTCCGCTCGCCGCTCGGTCTGGCGAGTGTAGCTATATATATATCGCGCGGTATTTCGCCTGCGCGCTCTCCCGTGCGCGAGTCCGGCTCTCTCCTCGCAGCGCCGTATGCTGCGCGGCTCCCCCTCTCCGCGCTCGCCTCAGGCCTAACTCCGGTGCGACGCGGCACGGCTGTCTGCTCTACTGGTGTGTGCTGTATCGCACTCTATACTCTATACTCGCGTGAGCCTGCCACTAGGTTCACGAAAACTTACAGCCGAGCCACTTTCCGTTCCGGAGTTTTTCTCTCTCACTCGCACTAACACTGTATCTGTCTTCGAGCTTCGCGCTGCTCGACGACAGTTCGCGCGGCGCAAACACGCTTTGTTTACACTCGCGCCGCTCGCTCGCTGCGTCCTCTCGCCCGCTGTTGTTTTGATGCGCTGTTGCTAACTTAAAATCAGCCGCGCTGGCTGTAATCCGTGGGTTTGAAATTTTCCGATGGTTTTTCGCTACTGACTCTACGTAATTTTCTCGATTTTCCGTCGCCGCTGTACGCGTTGGGCGCCATGTAACGGGGTGGACTTGACAATGCCGTGCGGTCGCGGAAATGCCGCACGTCAACACACAGTGAACGTTGTATAGCGTCTGGCTGGTCCCTCGATGATCGGCGTGATGATAGTGCGCGGACGTTAGCCGCGTAGTGCAATCACTATCATCCGTGCATTGCCTGCCAATTTCCGTTAAATGCGTGGTACGCCCGGGGTACCACGCTTATCCGCGTAACCGTGAGTCTACCAGCGGGAGGGTACTCGGGAAAACACAAAAGAATACACTGAGGATAACGTTGAAAGAAGGATATATTGACTCTACTGATGATACAAATTGGTGTACAAAGTTCGCACGCGCGATGGCGAGAGGATCGCGCACAATGTCACACACGAAGCCGGGTCGAGGACTCGGTGGCAGCGAGTCCAGACCTGCGGCAGCTTCGCGTGGAAGACAATATAAAACGCAACTTACTCGGTCGCCGGTTCGCCGTTGGCTAACTCGCCCTCGCGTTCCTTACAGCACTCCACGGGATTCCGGGCCGCTCGTACTCAGATCTGGAGGCGTCCCTCCAGGTGATGACGTATTCGGTGAGTTCCGGTGTGCGCCAGGTGCGGTAAAGGATCCGCGGACTATTAGCGGTATCTCGCCGATGTTGATCCGGCCGAAGCGAACTCGAGTCTCCCCGCTCGCTCTCTCTCGCGCGCGTACTTAACCCTGTCGACGTCGGCCGCCAACGTCGTCTGCTAGCATACGCGCCGACAGCTCCGCCTCGCGCGACTAACGAACGCGCGGGAAATTCAAGCGCTCGTTACAGCATGTCAAATTTGATTGATATTGACGGAGTAGTTTCAGAAATATCACGGTATACACACACACACACACACACACACATCCATACGGACATTTCCTAAAAACACGTAGTTCGAACTTCTAACATCTAAAAACATGTTTCTATGAAGTTTTAGCGAAACTGAAAATTTTAGTATTACAAAGCTTCCTCTAGGAGGAAGCAAAACATCAATTCTAGAATAATAATTGAAACTCATCAAAATTTGCCCACTTCAATTTTAGAAGATGACAATCACTTTTTATCTCAAGAATCATTAATGGACCATAGAAATTAATACATTTTACTAAAAATTCAGAAATATATTGATGTGCGTTTGAAGCATGAGTATAGAATAGAATAGAATAGAATAAATTTATTTGACCGAATAAAAAAGTTACAAAACATACATGTCCTCTGTAAAGCTGTATAACACAGCAGTCAAGTCCCAAATCATACTTATTCAGGTACTCGTTGTAGTATATTGCGTATGACATAATACTTATAGTATATTGTCCTTATTCTATCACGTCATTGAATTGAAACAGCAACGCAGACTAGTGAGATTGCACAGTGGTCTTAAGCAAATAATATTTACAACACATAAAACGCAGATACATAGAATTAGCCTAGAATTAACATAAATATTATTGTACATAGCAGTCTCGTTACTCATATTACAGTGAATCACAGCGAATTAAGCGACAAGTATTTTCGCATTGCTATTTTAAAGCCAGCCAGCGATGGCAAGGTTCGCATACCCTGTGGAAGGGAGTTCCACAGACGCGCCCCGCACGCGGCAAACGAGTTCAGTCCGACGTCCGTTCGCGACCCCGGAACCGAAATATCCCTGGACACCCTATTGGAAGTCCTGCACTGGTTTCTTTTAAAGAGGGCCGCGAGATACGGAGGCTGCCCCATGCTATAGGCTTTATAAACCAACAGCGTGGCAAAGTACGCCCTTCTTTCCTTAGTGTCTAACCAGCCCAGTTTCTTCCTGTAGGGAGTGCTATCTCCTTCTAGCACCACATATATACCGCACACATGAATTCCGCAATCTCTGCAGTCGAGTNCGATATGCTCTCTCCTTCTAGCACCACATATATACCGCACACATGAATTCTGCAATCTCTGCAGCCGAGTCTGGAGCTCCCCGGACACATCAAGGTACACTACAGAGCAGTAATCTAGGTGAGAAATAGCAAGGGCGGCTGCCAGCTGCTTACGTAACGCCTCAGTGGTACAGGACCGAAAAGACCTGAGTCCATAAAGAACTCTGTTAACCTTTCGGCTAACTGCATCTACCTGCGGTTTCCACGTTAATTTAGAATCCATGATAACACCAAGGTTAGTAACTGTGTCGACGAATGGCACGAAAACAGCATTTTGCACCTCAACACCAGGCAAGTTCAACCCCTGCAGTTGATTCATATTGTACTCCGACCCAAAAATTATCGCTTTCGTCTTGCCAGTATTGAGATGCAATGCATTATCGGAGGCCCAAGCCGACACAGCTCGCGCCACAGCCGACAGACGGCCCACACCCTCACGAAGATTGTCTCTCGTACATTGAGTGTAGGTTTGCAGATCGTCCGCGTATAGCAAATGCGCAACACTATTCGATAACAGTCCCCCTGGTCCTTTGAAATTAGACAATACGTCCTTAAGGTCGTTTATATAAAGACTGAACAGGAGGGGTCCCAGAATAGAGCCCTGTGGGACGCCAAGATTGGTTGTTAACCAATCCGACTCTCCGCTGGATGCAATAACCACTCGTTGCTTACGCTCTGTCATAAACGACTTGACCCACAGGACCACCGATCTAGATAGGCCCACCCTGATCAGCTTGCGTAGTAATTTTGAGGGTGATATGGTCTCGAACGCTTTACTAAAGTCGAAAAGCAGTAAGATGGTCAGGAGCTGCTTTTCATCGTCTATACCCTGTCTTATGTCTTCCGTCAGTTTCAGTAGTGCTGTTTGCGTTGAGTTGTTCGTTCGAAAACCGGTCTGGAGAGGATCAAGAATCTTCTGTGCGCTTAGATATTCCGATATTTAGTCATATGCGATCTTCTCCAGGACCTTCGAGAGGAAACTCGATAGGGCTATTGGACGAAAATCCGTAACAGCTGATGGAATTGCTTTCTTTTTAAGAGGCACTAAGCGAGCCCTCTTCCAGGCCCCAGGAAAGATCCCACTTGATAAGGAAGCATTGAACAATGTTACAAGATGGTGGCCAAGAACTGGCAGAGACTTCGCGATGACACTCTGGGGTATCCCATCCTCACCCTTAGCTTGCGACGAGAAATGAGCGACTGCCAGCACAACATCCGAAAAAGTCACCTCATGAAAAGTGAAACCAATCTCACTGGCTTCCGACGCGATATCGCTCAGATCTGCCTCTCGCTCGAGATCGGATATGGACACCCCAGCGAAGTGATTGTTTAATTCATCGGGAGTAAAACCGTGTAGTTCACTCTTTGCTTTCGATATAAGTCCAAGATTCCGAAATTCGCTCCATATATTTTTGTTGTTATCAAGCGCATCAAAGATTCTGTTTTGTATAAAATTCTCTCGGGCTAGAGTAGTGCGTTCTTCAGCCTCAGCGGCGAGAGACTGATATTCTGTCCACAGGTCGTCACGTCGTCGAGTGTCACGTCGAGCTTGTTTGTGCCGTCTTTTTAACGCGTCTCTGTGGTTATACAGGTCTTTGAGCTCTGCATTTACCCAGGGTGGAAGACCCTTTTTCTTCGATTTATATTCTTTCAATGGAGCTAGTTGGTCAATGACACTCATGATGTTTTTTATTAATCGACTTAAAGTCCCTGTATGTAAAACTGTTGAGAGTAGGGGGTTCCACAGTTTGAAATTTAATCTCAACATCGATAACATTGTGCTTGCTTGGGAACGCCGCCAGCGAATTGCTCGCATTCAGCACTACATTGTCATCGTCAGTATAGATCACATCAATCCATGTGTGCGAATCGCCTACATGGTGTGTTGCACCATGATTCACTAATTTTAGGTTCATTTCGCAAGCTAGTTCTCGGATAAATTCAGTATCGCGTGAGGTCGATAGCATGTTAGCGTTCAGATCTCCCATCACTATCCTACAATCATATCCCACGGAATATTTACGTAAATCCTCCGTAAGATCTGAATTTTCAATAGAGATACCTGGTGGTCGGTAAATCACAGCAACGAAAATGGGCGTCATGATGCCCTGTTGTATGGTACACATTAAGTATTCCGGAATACCCGGTTTTCCTTCGAGCTGTGTTGGTGATGAACACAACAGCGTAGCTTTGTAGTCGTTCCGAACATACAGAGCAACTCCTCCACCACGCTTATTTCTGTCCTGCCTCATAATTGAAAACCCATCTATCCGAACAAACACGTCATCGACCTCATGCAAAATGTGATACGAGGGTCGAGCCGTGTCCAGGAATTGACGAAAGATCCCCATATGCGCATAGAGGGAGGTAGCGTTAAGGAAACCCGCCCTCAGACCGTCACACTCTGCTCCCGCGACCCTTCCACGATCTAGTCAATCCCCACTAGCCACTGACTGTGAGTCCACGCTCACTGCGTCTGTTGCGCCAACATTGTCATTAACTAAGCTATTTACAGAATTTTTAGTGCTTATTGCACAGTCATAGGATGCAGCAATCGCGTGCAAGTCAGCTGCCGTTTGAAACGAATGCGACATTTCCCCATCTCGCATTTTTACTAGGAAACGACCGCCTCTATGCCAGACATATTTGAATTTAAGACCGCGAGCTAAACTTTTGAGACTATTAAATTGCAAAAATAATTCTTTACTTAACATTTCGTTTATAAAGATTTTACTTTGTATCAAGCTATTACTCGTTTCCGGAGGCAAATGCGAGACGTTAATATGTCGCGTACTTAGTCCAGTGATCTGATGCTTCGCTCGCATTATGTCCTTCACGATGGTGCCGCTCGAAAGACGAACCACCCACGGTGATAATCGATCACAGTTCTCCTTTATTTTCGTGTTTGCAAGCAGCATCCGCGTAGACAATATATTGTCCCTCGCGACGGAAGGCAGAACAGTGCTGAGTATAGCGTGGGCCACGTCTCCACGCTCTTGCTCAGTACCATCAAAGATATTAGAGACAATTATTTCTGCAGTAGACTCACCACTGCTCAGCCTGTCCGTCGATGAGGAACTCCCGCCAGCAGAGTGATCAACAAGCCTCCCTCCAATCTTACCACCCTTCTTCCCACGATTCCCACTGCGACGTCGTCCTTTACAGACCACAAAATCGTCTGTATCAGTCGACCTGGAGGCGCCAGCACCCCCATTCGCATCGACTGACTCTATATCTCTAAGCGAGACAAAAACTCGTGATGCATCAGCATTGCAGCTTTGATAATTACGCGCATCAGTATCATTAGCATCACCTCTTGCACCATTACTTAGACTAAAGCTAGGGCTAGGACTCAACGTCGGTCCGAGCGCCATCAACAACAGATTTTTCAACCTTGAGCATTACTCGCGTAAGCTCTTCCAGTTTTTCTCAAAGCATTTTATTTTCTTTCGAGAGCAGAGAGCGATCCTCATGCAGCTCTTCCAGTTTAGAGTTTTGCATTTCAAGTTTCCCCTCAAGTGACGAGACTCTATCCACCAGCTTACTAATCATTTCTGATTCCACTGGGCCAGGTTCTGATCTCTGACTGATGGCATCAAGCCTCCCCACAAGAAGAGTCCTTAAGTCACCCACTGATCTCTCAAGAAGGTCAAACTGGTTGCTAAATAGTTCGAGCATTGATGATGGCAGCGTACAGTAGCGAAGTGCACCCATATCCGCCGATGCATTTGATTGGGTGCACCTCCTATCAGTATTTTTGCTAGCAGGGACGGTCGGAGTCCACGCAGAAAGAGTCTCCTTAAGGGATACATTAATATTTGTAAGATTTGCCTCAATCACGTCCTCATTTTTGCCTACATCAGTATTACTATTATCGCCATCAGTATCACCTACAGTATTATTAATATTTAGTCCATTTTTTCTAGTATTATTATTATTATCATTATCACTATCTTTCGTATTTTTATTCTTATACATAACTTTATCTTTATCCTTATCCTGATCTTTATCTTTATCTTTATCTTTATCTTTACTTTTAATCTTATTTTTATCTTTATCTTTACTTTTGTCCTTGCCGACCCCAGAAACAGTATTTTTTTCTTTAATTGAGTTATTGCTCCTATTTTTCTTTAAGTGACACGTATGACAAATGTAGGTGGCTTTGTCTATCACATGCCATGCCAAGCAGTTATTGTGATATGTCATAGAACAGTCTTTACAGTAATATATTATACCGCCTACGCGTGGAATTCTCTTACATATTAGGCATGAGTCACGTGCCATTTTTAAATAAAGTAGACAAATAAATAAATAAATAAATAGGTCAACAATAAACAAATAATGATATAAGAGCAATAGATGACTAGACAATTATGTACAGACTAAACTTTAAAACATTTAAAATTTCAGATTTCAAAATTTCCCGCTCTACACTATTTGAAAAATTGGCGCGCTATAGAGCTACCAGTCTGCACATGCGCGTGGGCCGAGTCAGTGCTGCCAACTGTTGCTCAAGTAATTTGAGTTGCGATGGTGATGCACTCTTGCGGGAGAAAATCGATTCTCGACCGTGGCGATGATTTTGCACTTATTGAGCTAGCTAGCTATATATGTATATATATACTTGCGCAGATCTGACCTCAAAATAAAAAAGCGACGTAAAACGCAAGATGCATAGGAGGGGATGTTGCTGCGTTGAGAAGCGCCAGTAGCCAGAATCCTGTCAGAGCGATGAGAACGGCGAGTTGGGTCCCAGACTCGGCGACAGGAGCGGCAAAACGTTAGAGGTTATGTCGTCGACAGTTAGCGGAAAATTCCCTCCAGGCTCATAAAAAGCACAGAGAGTTGTAACTTTTTGAGCGCGAGCATAAGAGCCAGTTGGGGGGTCCTTTCCGCTGTAAGAAAACAATCCGAGGAGTGAGAAAATATTAGCAAAGTGTGCAAAGATAGCAGAGCGACTCACTACTGCTTCTTGACTCACCGATAGCAGACGACTTCTACGAGTGTAAGTTGTCACAAGATTTAACTCGTAGAATTAAGATTAACAATGATAAGTTGACTCACTTTAGTGGACAAGAGCAATGATGTATGCAATATACTTTTGAAAAATGTATAACTTTTGGATAATAGTTATGAATATAGAAAATTATAAAATGTAAAAAGTTAATAAAAATATATAAAATGTAAAATTATTTATGTAAATACATAGTAAATTTAAACCTGTATTATTATTCATGAAAGCATTTGTTTTATACTTCACCAATAAATATATTCTCTTGCATTTTTTTCGATATTTATTATAAAAATCCATCATTATATTAAATGTTAATAATAGTCCAGTAAATTGTATTACATAATGTGCAGGTTAATCTTAAAAGGTGGATAAACAATAGTGCGACGCGGCGCCTCCCAGCACCGAGCACATAATTCCTCGCGCTTCAACTGCGCTCGAATTTTTATTTGTCGGAGGATTCGCCGTAATCGTCACCGTCTGGGAGGACGTGGGGAAGAGGGAAAAATGACTGACACACACAACTCTTTATTCGTAGACTTAACCTCCTGTATTTTGCCCAACCCTTCCCTTACAACACGGTGGCTCAAGAGCCGCCCGTGCGACTATGCCACGCAGGGCGCAAGCTTTTCTCTCTCTCTCTCTCTCTCTCTCTCCCTCCACACACCTTCTCCTTTGTCTCTCTACGGCGCCCACGCTCTCCTTTGTCTCTCCTCGCAACGCGCCGAGGAACTGGCCGCGCACGTGGCTGGCGGTCCCGCTAGCGGCGTCTCTCTCTTTCTCTTCCGAACGCACGACTCGCGAGCGATTCCTCTACGCCGTGAAGCGTCAGGTCTCGGCACCGCTGTCAGTGCGCCGTCCGCGCACGTTCACGCGTCTTTCTCTCTCTCTCTCTCACTTTGTCTCCGTGCACCCGCATTGCACTAACACACACACACTCTCTCTCTCTCTTTCTCTCTCTCGTCCTCTGTGCGCTTACCTCTACGCCGGTGTGCCCCTTGACGCTAGCGTCCAGGCAAGCCTCGCGGGCCCGTAGGCTAGCTGGCCTCCTGCGGCACACTCCCGTTGACCTCCTCGTCGCCGGCTGGTGGTTGACTGGGCCGTGGCAGTCCTCCTGCACGTGGTCCGGTTGGCCTCCGCCTCGGGTCGTCCTCTCGATTCTCGTCTCTCGTCCTCGCTGCCTTGTGGCGGTCCTCCCACCAGAGACTTGCGTCGACGAGGGCTAACAAGATACTGCCGGCCCGGCGCGCGGCAGTCGCGCGCGCGAGCTTTCCTACTCCAACGGGCCGAGCTAGACGCGCTCTCATTAGCGGCCCGAACTACAAGGCCTGATCCTATTGGCTCCGCGACTCTCTCGCATCGTCGCTCTCTCGCTCTTTCGCCGAACCGGCGCGTGCTCGCCTAGCGCGGGTTTTCGTCGGACACCCGATCGGCCTCGCATGCTTGTTGTCCGATGCGGCGCCGTTGCCAAGACAAAGGGACTCCATCTATCGTGCCGACTGGGATTTTTTCGGCGCGGCTGCAACGCACCACGTCGCAATAGCCTGTAAGCGCAAGCCGCTGCCAATGACAGCGTAGGAGCGGCAGCAAAAGCCTCTCCCCACAAATCCCGTAGCTCTCGATTTTTTTCTAATATGCTGCGCGCTCTCTCTAAGAAAGCAAGAATGGGAGGAAGGGTCGACTCTCTTCCCCTCTCGGTTCTTATTTCTTCCTGTCTCTTTCTCATATATTGCGTATCAATTTCGATTTAAGGAGGTTCTATCGGTACCACACTAGTAAAAGTTTGTGCGCTTTTTATTTATTCATGAGATATACTTTGCTGAAGGAGCTATACAGACAAACTTACACAAAATAATGATGATTTATTATATTTCTACAAATCTATGTATGCTGATCATCTATAAACATTTTCACACCAAAGCTAATTTGATTCATTTTTTTAGGTTAAATGTACGTTTTGCTTTCTCCTAGAGGAAGCTTTGTGATAGTAAAATTTTCAGTTTCGCTAAAACTTCATAGAAACATATTTTGAGATGTTTGAAGTTTGAATTACCTGTTTTTAGAAAATGTCTGTATGGATGTGTATGCGTGCGCGCGCGCGCGCGTGTGTGTGTGTGGATGTGTGTATGTATGTATACCATAATATTTCTGAAACTACGCCGTGAATATCCATCAAATTTGACATTCTTATCTATTTTTGGATTCTGAATTAGGGAAAAACAGTTATTTTTTTATTTTCTTAACTATTTTTCTTTTTATGGCCATTTTTTGATTAAAAAAAAATCTATTTTGCGTTTTTTTCAATCATCCCACTGTTACAAACAATTCAGCTGAAATGCATTTGAAAGATAATAAAATTATCTACTTTTTCACGTTTGGTCCTTGGGATCGACCGCTCTGTTCGGCAGATGAAAAAGGTGCTTTTGTTCAAAAATATGTATATCTCTGAAACTAAACATCATAACCTCGTGAGAAAAATCAAGTTGATGGGTTACGTGTTAAACTATATCCCATTAAAATTTCAAGTGATTTCACTACTTATTTTTCCAGTAATAAATCGAAAACAGAAAAAAATGAGTTTTTTTTGTGCCACGATTACGGGCGTAAAAAGGCTTTATTACACTTAAGATTTTGAGAAAAGGAAGATATTTTATGTGTTTTGGCTAAGTTCGTTGCGCTGCTTTAAAACCTTTATGGTTCTTAAGATATCAAGGTTTTAATTTTTTTTGAAAATTTTTTGATTCCTTATATCTCTAAAACAATGTAGTCAAATGCTTCAAAATTTTATTTGGTGATTTACCATAAAGAAAGCTATCGGTTGTTGAAATTTTAAACGATTTTGTTGAGTGGTTCTCAAGTAAAGAGCTGAAATGTAAAAACCGATTTTTCTAACAAATTTTGCTTCTTCTTATAGAGGTGTCGTTACACGACGAAAAGGAAGCTACGTGCTAATTAATTGGCAGCGGTTTTTTGTATTCAATGGACTTTTACTATTGGTTAGAGCCCATGAACGATTTTTATGAGGAGTAAATAATGTTCGCTGTTAAATCATTTTCAACTGCAATAAATCTGAACTAAACTAGAATTTTTAGTGTTTTGTAACGCGCAAGTAAATAAAACAAAAACGCGATTTTCCACAAGAGCCCATTTTAATTGCATAAAATGAAAACTTTTATATCTTCGATTTTATTCTATATTATAGCCTTCTGAAAATTTATATGAATATAACTGAGACACAAGCCAACCAGTATACGAAATTTCAGTCATATCCTAATGTTAGTTCTATTACCAATAGAACCTCTATGAAACATAAAATATGCTGTTTGAAACACATATCGTAACAGGGGAGGAGAGAATATTCAGGAAAAATAGATCTTGCTCAATTTTTTGTTATTTATCATTTTACCATTTTACATGAAAACAACCTCAAAATATTTTTAGGGAAAAAACAGAAATCAAATAAGAGTGTAGCCATCTAATTCCATCACCTATAGAAAATTAATCTATTCTTCGAACGTCAAGTAACATTGTATCATATTAGTTTACAAAAGTTTAATTTAGAATCTGTTGTAACTATTACGAAGTATAATCACTATAATCACATATAGAGAATATCAAATATCCATCTAGAAAATGAAATATTTATCTTAATGAGATTCGACGACGTGTTTCACTGTCATACATAACTAAAGTGTACGTTGTTATATCACAATTTGAAAATATTTGATGTCTTAAATAACATATTTCGACACGAATATTATATATTCTAGATATTTTCACTGGCCAGTCTTTTTTTGATCTGAAAAAAAAATAAATTACTTATTAAATTTTGTTTAAATTAATCAGATTTAATTTAATATAAAGGTAGAAATTATAATAATCTTTATTTTATCCTATTGTACATTGTCAGTGATTTAGCGATTGAATTGTAGTAACTATAATCCAGGGATCCTATAAATTCAAGTACAACTTTGACTTTTTTATCATCAAAGTATCACTCCGTTTATACATGTTTCGAACATTAAAACTCGTGTGAGTCAGTTCTTATCATGCAAATATTGTAAGTATAGTAAAGATTAGGCCTTAAATTAGTACGCCACGCCGCTGCGCGGAATACGTAAAAATAAGCTTAAGTTAACATGAGCTAAAACCTTCAGCAAACGACCGCTGTTCAAGCTATTTTATGCGTTAACCAAGCTAATATATGTGTTTTAGTTCTTCTCATAGCTTTAAATTTCAATCGTTTTTTATATATTCCTCCTTCATTTTCTTAGATTCATGATCTGCAGTTGCAAACGCATCGTTAACTAGATTCTTAATGCTATTAAAATTAATTTTTATACCATTAGAAAAATTTAATAAAATACTTTTTACTTTACAACATTCGATTTGCTTCCTCCTAAGAGGAAGCTTTGTAATGGTAAACTTTCCAGTGTTGGAATATGCCATAGTGACTGAATACTTATGGCATGCCTATAGCAAAAATGATTCTACGTTCGGAGTATGTTTTATAAACAAAACTGTAACTTAAGCATATAGAAGGAGTGGGAAGCTGTATGCGTAAGCCCCATGGCCTTTATTCGATAGCTAGTCTCTGCCGCATTTTAATAAAGATATTTTATTAAATCTTTAACCGGAGCTGTGTTTATTTAACACCCATTTCCAATATTCAGTTTCGCTAATACTTCGTAGAAACGCATTTGGAGGTGTTTGGAGTACGAATCATACGTTTTTAGAAAATGTCCGTGCGGATGGCTGTTGATGATGAGTTTCAATCATTATTCTAGAATTGATGTTTTGCTTCCTCCTAGAGGAAGCTTTGTAATAGTAAAATTTTCAGTTTCGCTAAAACTTCATAGAAACATGTTTTTAGATGTTAGAAGTTCGAACTACGTGTTTTTAGGAAATGTCCGTATGGATGTGTGTGTGTGTGTGTGTGTGTGTGTGTGTGTGTGTGTGTGTGTGTGTGTGTTTTGTCGGTGGAGAAAGAGGTGTACGGTAAAAATCTTAATAGACCATGACATGACACTGACGGTGAGGCAGCCGAGGCCACCCACCCCCAGTGTCACCGTGTGTTGGATTCTCACCAACTAAAAACCCTTCGCATTACGGCCAGATTCATGCACCCAGCCGTAGCGCGAATCCTCTCCGTGGCTCTGCCGAAACTCAGCAAGGCGCACTTAGCTCCATCCTCTACGTCCTTTACCCCCGCGGTACGACCGTCAAGCAATCCTTCGCGGGGGGACGAAAGGCTTGTTGCCCTCTTCTATTTGATGAAGT
>CM053171.1:9483323-9559963 GCA_012977825.3 Pteromalus puparum | reverse complement strand
GACTTAGTTAGATATCGGGTAAAAAAACTTAGTCATATTTCGAGAAAAAAGGACTAAGAAAAATTTTGAATAAAAAAGGATAATAAAAAATAAAAATAACCGGAAACCTCAACAACACGAGTCGGTGCTGTTGCACGGACTCGGGGAGGTACTGCAGTGGCTCTGATACTTATCACCGTGTTGGTTGACCCTCCTGGGTTATGAGTGTGTCGGGCGCCTCGCGCCCTCCCACGCACTCAAAACCCAGCGGGTAAACTCGGATTGACCACGGCTTTTTACTGATCTCTCACAAAAATAAAAATAACCTAAAACCCCAACAACACCGACTCTAAGAGGTACAGCAGAGGCTCTGCTACCGCAGTGATTCTATCACCGTGTTGGTTGACCCTCCTGGGTTATGAGTGTGTCGGGCGCCTCGCGCCCTTCCACGCACTCAAAACCCAACGGGTCAACTCGGGCTGACCACGGTTTTTTTATTGATCTCTCACAAAAGTATAAATAACCTAAAACCCCAACAACACCGACTCGGGGAGGTACAGCAGAGGCTCTGTTACCTCAGTGGTTCGATTACCGTGTCAGTTGACCCTCCTAGGTTATGAGTGTGCCGGGCGCTTCGCGCCTATCCACACTCAAAACCCAGCGGGTAAACTCGGGTTGACCACGGCTTTTTATTGATCTCTCACAAAAATAAAAATAACCTAAAACCCCAACAACACTGACTCTAAGAGGTACAGCAGAGGCTCTGCTACCGCAGTGATTCTATTACCGTGTCGGTTGACCGTCCTGGGTTATGAGTGTGTCGGGCGTTAAAAACTACGTTAAAAACTACATACAACTGCTGTTTTGGGGTGTTTTTGTAGGTTAGGTAAAAACGCTTAAGTGATTAAGCAGAAATGAGAACAGAATCGTGTCAGCGGAATGAGATAAATATAAATAATAATTGTTCCTAATGTTCTCACTACGTCTGCAGTTGGATATCACGTAAAACTGATGTTTTGGGGTGTTTTTGAGGTTATGTAGGAATGTTTTAGTGATTAACCAGAAATAAGTGTAGATATACGTTCAGCGGAACAAAATGCATAAGAATAGGAGTTCTTCCTAAATTTTGTATAATATCTGCGATTGGGAATTACGTAAGCGATATCGTCGGTCTCGAAGACCAGCACAGCTAGATTCTTATCGAAGAGTAGCACGGTTCATTCTCGCCGCGAAGAGTAGCACAGAACCGATTCGCTCCGCGAAGAGTTGCACAGTTCAGCTTCTCTCCGCGAAGAGTAGACAGATCAACTTATGCCCGAGAGTAGCACAGATGAACTTATGCGCCGAAGAGTAGCACCGATACCGCGAACTATTTATTCCTTAAAATGTCATTACAAGAGCTAGTTAATATAAACATGTAATTACACTGCAAAAATAGCACTAAGTGAAAAGAAAAAAGCTGACCTTGTGGCGATGGTAACTAAACGCCTTGTATGTACGATCAAAATACCACGAGTTTTATAACTCGATTGTAAATATATAAAAATAAAGAAATATTTTATTAATATAAATTATTTTTTATTATTGTTACTTTAATCCTGATATTGTAGATGTTTATATTAACTAGCTCTTGTTAATGACATTTTAAGGAATAAATAGTTCGCGGTATCAGTGCTACTCTTCGCGGCATAAGTTGATCTGTGCTACTCTTCGTGGAGAGAAGCTGAACTGTGCAACTCTTCGCGGGGCGAATCGGTTCTGTGCTACTCTTCGCGGCGAGAATGAACCGTGCTACTCTTCGATAAGAATCTAGGCTGTGCTGGTCTTCGTAGGGACCGACGATATGGTTTCGGAGTATTTTTTGAGGTTATGTATGAACGCTTAAATGATAAACTATAAATAAGTTGAAATTCGTGTTTAAAGGGTTAAAATACATAAAGGAAAGCTATGTTAATAATTTCTTAACCACCTACACGAATATCAAACTCAGTAACTGTTTGCTCGTTATGACGTCTTCGTGATGTTGTGGCCAGAGAGGTTGAATAACAATAATTACAAAAATTTGCCACTCGGTAAAAAAAGTAGAGGTTCTAAGCTTTCATTTGCATCCTCGCTCGATTTTTTAGGATGAAATGAATTTTGGGGAGCATGGGGTCTCCCGTTCAAAAAGAATGCCCCATATATATATATATATATATTGCTAATTCAATCATATTCTGAATAAATTCTGTAGAGTATAACCTGCACAACAAAAAAAAAAAAAAAAAAATCGTCCAATTTGGTCAATACTGGAAGGAGATATTTTATTTTGAAAAAAAAATTCCAAAAAGTCACCTCAGACTCTGGCGAGAGTTTGGAGGAGGAGGAGGAGGTGCCATCGCCTGCTGATAGTTTTATAAGTTTGGGCCGATCGGACGAGGAAGTTGGTGATGACGCGCGTCATCACCGATTTATAATTATTGATGAACGGATGCATCGCGTGCATAAATTTCAGATAGACGGACACCGTTTGACTCTAAGAGTCAAAAGACCACCGCGAAATACGAACTGGTTAATCTCGCTCGAGTTAGCAATTCGTGATATTCGCGAGTATTTGCTAACTATAATCAGAAACGAGACCGATCGCGTCGGTGTTTCGGTTTCTAGCGATCATTTCGCTCAGGGATCAGGCGGATTATCGTATCACCTCGCGTGCGCGCTCAAAGCCAATGATCTGTGGCTTCTGGTCAGCGGATTGGTACAGGGCAACACTAATTTCAGGATTGACGAGTCTTTTTTAGTTTATTTGACCGTCGTAGAGATGCCTGTAGGTGCAGGTGGATCTCGAAGGAAAAACTTTACCGTCGACAGCGTTGCTCAGCGATCCATCATCAGCATCACAAATCGGAGCAATCTTTGTCGATCTGTCTCGATGTGAGAATAGCCTATCAGGCGAACGGCACCGCTGCGATGCGCGCGGAATGGGACATTATGCGCGACGGTCGTAGGCAACTACAGTCTGAGCGAGCTCGAAAATTGTGCCAGGATGCCGGAGTTGACGTACCTGCCGACGGCTGCGGTATGCGTGAGCTCCGGCAATTCCAGAATTATTTTACGACTCGCAATATCGCTATAGTTGCTTACGAAAAAGAATCGCTGGGCAGCGGCGAAGCACCTTTTTTCGACGAACGCAGTGATGATAACTGCACATCCGTCATCTACTTGCTGCACTCAGATAATCATTACGACCTGATTCTTAATATTTTCGGAGCTTCGAAGGCAAAATTATTTTGCACCTTCTGCAATCGCAGCTACTCAAATATTGAGGATCACAGGTGTAAGCAGGTGTGCTCACGCTGCTTCGTATCGCCACCTTGTAGCGAGAACGAAGTCTTGCGAGAATGCACATCGTGCAACCGCAGTTTTTTCGGCGATGTATGCCTCCGTAACCATTCGGTTAGTGGAACATACAAAGCGAAAAACAAACGGTTATGCGATGTGCTGCAGATCTGCAGTACTTGCTGCAAAGTCGTGAACCGGCAGCGTGGAAAGCACGAGTGTGGCAAGAATTGGTGTCCAAAGTGCAAGTCGACGCATGGATATAACGAATATTGTTATATCCAGCAAATTAAAGAGAAAAAAGCTGCTTCGCCGCGGAAGCAACTTTATGTTTTCTACGACTTGGAGACGACGCAAGAGGAGTCGTATCGTGGTGATGAGATCATAAAGATGCATGTCCCGAATCTCTGTGTGGTACAGCAAGTTTGCTCCGACTGCATCGATTCGGAGGACATTTCGGGAATATGCCCCTCGTGCGGAATGCGCGAACACATATTAAAGAAAGATCCGGTCGAAGAGCTGTTACAGTTCGTGATATGCGACAGATCGATCTTTGAAAATATAATATGCATAGCGCACAACGCAAGAGGATACGACGCGCAATTTGTTCTACGTCGACATGTCGAGCAGAAGCCTTTTTCCTTAGATGAGACTACGAAAAAAGGCTGTTTTCCACATCTGTTTAACAGGAGGAAAAACGCCGATTACCGTGGCCCCCTACCAGATGCACACTATTATTCGTCCGACAGTATGTCCTCGAGCGAGCGGGAGAAGTTTTTGCTGTGGCACAGCAAGATGCGCGCATCCGGCGCAGTATTTGATTTCCGTGAGGAACTCGCCGAATACTGTCGCATGGATGCGACGATTCTGCGTCGAGCTTGTGTGGCGTTTAGGAAAATTTTTCTCGATGTTGGAGACACGGATCCTTTTGTAGTGGCGACTACAATAGCGTCCACGTGTTCGCATCTTTATAGAAAAATTTTTCTAAAAGCGCAGAGCATTGGTCAAGTGCCCAAGAGCGGTTACAGACGATCCTCCGATAAGCACTCGCAAAAAGCCGTCGAGTGGATGCTGCAGTGCGAGCAGGAGATTGGTCGTGAAATAATTCACGCGGGGCAAGCGCACGAGCATCGGCTTATCGGGGGATTTTTGGTGGATGGCTTTTTAGGCACGACCGCGACACCGAAGTGCCTTATAGTTTCGTGTGCGAAAAATGTGTACCATGCGATATCTCGCACAATTTTCGACCGATCGGGCTAAAATTTTAGGAGAAGTCTCCTTCCGCAAAAGCCAAAAAACTACTTTTTTTTATCCCGATCCTCTACGTCGTTTTGAAATGCGGGCACAATTTGTTTAGATTTTATGGATTTTTACGTGTATTTCCAATAAAAATTTTGGTGTTACACGATTAACTCTGAGAGATTTTAGTCAATCGGGCTAAAAATTTGTGTGTGAACTCCTCTTATAATAGTAAGCTGACAGTTCTATTTTGAGCTTAATCCTGCATGTATACGCAGAATGCGGTCACCTCCAAAAATCGCTAAAAACGGGTTTTTAGCTCTAACTCGAATTCTAAGCATTTTACAAAAAAAAGTTAAATGGAAAAGTTGTAGATCTTTAAAAAATACAACTATTTCCCATTAACATCAAATCATGAAAATACTTATAACTCGAGTTTACAGCCCAAAATCGCCTTTTTACAGCTACAAAACCAATTATTTGCCATAAAACTTTGCGGATTTACGTTTTACATGGAAATGTTAAATATAAAAGTTGTAAACATATTCGCTAATTAATAATATTCTTCTGTTTCAAAATAATAATATTCTCTTCAAAGTAAAATTACTTGCTGCAACTGCTTGGCATTGTTTCGTTTTATTTTGTACCTAAAAAAAAGAATAAAATTAGAACCAAAAGAACCTCTGCACCTAAATAATATTTAAAGTAAAACTATTTATGATCTGTATCTTAGAACCACGGCATCTGCAAAAATATAAATTACATCAATTACATGAAATCATTCAAATTATATAAAAAATATTGTACCTGAAAGTTACATACTAACGAAGCTCCATTATTATCGATGATCAGGCATATGACCAATGCCCTTGATCCTACTGCTCCTCATCCAGCAGACCATGATATCTCCAGTTGTAGTATGTATGATTTAAACACTAAAATACAAAAGAAATCATATTAAAAACTCATATCAACAAACAATTATTCAACCAACGGATCTCACCTGATAAAAAAACTGATCCGTTAATAGTAGTAAGCAGTATTCCGGAGTCTTGATCAAGCTTTCTTCCAGCTCCAACATTTTGATGGCTCAGATGCCGACACCAATATCTTCAGTCGTACTCCTGTGCATGCAGTAGTAGACTATGATGCCAAAAAATTCAGCATTACTCGTACACCTAGACATACAGGAAAATATGTTACAAACTTTTTTCGCATAGTTTATATTTACAAATAAAAAACTTAGCAGTATATTGATAATAATCACTGTTAAGATACCCGTAAGCAATAAAAGATATCTATTTAGAAAACTTAGAACATGTATAAAGTATTTTAAATCAAAACCTATTAAAGATTCAATATTAATTAAACATACAGTACGAGTCATTGTAATTTTTGGATATTACCATGTAGAATAGTACAAACCCATCTCCAGAGCCGTATTAAAGTGGTTGAAGTATCCAAGAACATCAATCAATACTCCCAGCAAGCATGAATCCAGCTCCAAGATCATCTCGACATGGTTTAAGCAGCCAGCTACGCCAACCAGGACGTCAGAAAGCAAGAATACGGGTCCATGGTCAATTTCAGGTGGTTCAAGCAAATAGCAACGTCTGAAGGATATCCAGAAAGTTCGAATATAGCTTGAAGATTGTTAGATCAGCCAGAAACACCAAGCAGCACAAGCAGATAATGTTGAAGTACCCAGAGACGCCAATCAGCACCACTGCAGACAGAGTAAATCTAGCTCTAAGGTCATCTTGATGTAGTTGCAGAAGTAAACAACCCAGCCTGCACTACTTAGATGGTATGAATCAGTTCCAGAGACACTTTGATGGTTTTGAAGTAGCCAGCAACGCCAAGCTACACCACCCAGATAGTGCGAATCAGCACCATGGTAGTGCTTACATGGTCAAATTGGCAACGATAAATACTAAATTCTCTGTCCTCTGATACCAATGCCGTATAGCTATCAGTAGGAGACATCAGAATTACAACACAATGGTTCAACTCTAAAAACAGATCACACAATCACATAGTCACTGATTTCACTGCACATAACACAATAAATATCTGTTTTCAAAATAATGAACACAAGAACACAGCAATACTTTTTGTGGAACTGTGTGATGCTAAATCGTCACCTAGACAGCATTTGACAAGAAATATACATCAGCACAACAGTAGAATCAGCAGGAGCAGCAGCAGGAGTAGTCACAAAAACAAAAGATAACCTCCAAACAAAAATTCAAGTTTCTTGTTGGAGCTATATGTTTTTCTATACTGTGGCACTCCTTGATGAACTGACACTCACACATTGCATCGTCAGTGCCATTGTGGGTGCATCACTTTTGAATACTTTTTGCACCGTCTTACGAAGCACTAATCGCGAGCAGCTGATCCGCGAGCGGGATCGTGGTGAGCAGAGGTTGCTTGTAAACACATATAGGCACCATAGTAGCACTTCTGTTCTGATTTTAAAACTACATATATCACTGCTGCATCGAGTCATCGTTTCCGTTTTTTACTACGCACTCACTTATATCGCCGAAAAGTTAAACAGAGCAAAACATTGCGGTTAGCAGAGGCCAGGAGGCCATATCAAAACGTCAAAATACACGGCAGAAGGCTGCAGCGTGTGCATGTCGCCGACCGGTCGCCAGATTTGGCCACTTTATGGAATTTCACGTGTATAATTTGAATTAAAGAACTATAAAAAGATAATTTTTTTTTTATCTTACGATATTATAATGGGTTTTCAATTATATTTAAAATAAATAACGTTGCGATAAAAGAATACACGTTAAAATTTGTATATCAATGTCTATATTCCAAAATCAACAATATTGAAAATCATGAGTCAAAAACTAAAATAATTATAAAACTTTCAAGTTATTCATGCCCAAAACATTTTTAATTGTATACGAGAAAGATAAAAAATATATGTTTTTTCAGACAGCGAGCGCGCAGCGCGAGTACTGGTGGGCATGGCGCGCGCGGAGCGCGAGCGCCGGGGGGTATGGCGAGCGCGAAGCGCGAGCGTCGGCGGTCGTGCCTTATGCGCAAAACGCGAAGCGCGATGCAAGGCGGCAAGCCACATAGCGGCTGAAGGCCGCGTTGTGGCGCGCTAGTTACCACCTGCTAATTCCACTGAAAAACCGATTGTTTTTGAATTTCAGGGCTGCTATACGCACAGCTGCCCTGACTGTTTCAAAAACAATCGCGATAAGCCGAACGCTTGGGGGCGTACTTTCAACACCCTGCTCGAAGGTACGCGCGCCAAGATCGCGAAGCTCCAGGCGCTGAATTACGAAACTCGCGAAATATGGGAGTGCGCTTTTGATCGAGTCAAACGCGAAAACCCTGAAATCGCAAAATATGTGTCGGAGCATCCACTGATCTCCAAAATTACGCTCAATCCTCCCGACGCGTTCTTCGGCGGACGGACCGAAAATTTTGTCGCCGTTTACGGTGCAAAGGAAGGTGAGCGTATACTCTATACAGATATATGCTCGCTGTGTCCATACATCTGCAAGCGGGGCAGATTTCCGCTTGGTCATCCGAAGATTTACGTAGGCGATGAGTGTAAGGAGTTGACTGGAGACAGTCTAAACGATTTCTCTGCCGTAGACAAGTGTAAGGTTTTACCGCCGAGAAACTTGTATACCAGCCTCTCTTACGATCGATGCGGATGCAAGCCAGCGCGAGTTTACCGGAACCTGGGTGGCTGACGAACTGCTTAAAGCCATCGAGCTCGGTTATTCTATAACCGAGATTTCCGTAATATGGCTGACCGATTTCGATCCGTTCACAGGTGAAGGGGGACTTTTCGCTGGCTACATTGACGCATTTTTGCGATTGAAGCAGGAAGCATCGGGCTTTCCAGCATGGTCCGTTGACGCGGAGTCGAAAGCGCGCTAGAAAGAGGGGATATCGATCGAGGAGACCAAGATCGCCAAAAATCCCGGCCTGCGCACAGTGGCGAAACTCTGTCTGAACTCCTTCTGGGCTAAGTTCGGACAAAGGAGTAACCTGAAGCAGACGGTGATCGTAAAGAAGCGCGAAGACCTCTTTAAACTTTTAACAGCCGAGGATAAGGAGGTCTTGGGGCTCCGCCTCGTGAACGAGGATATTATGTACGCGAATTGGCAGTACATCGACGATGCTGTCGAGTCTACTCCATATACCAGTGTAGTTATAGCGGCCTACACGACAGCTCTGGCCCGCTTCAAGCTATACTCATATTTGGAGAAGCTCGGAAAGCGAGCGTTGTTCTGCGACACGGACTCGTGTATTTTTGTGTGCAGCGAAAATGCGCAAGAGTATACACCCCCGCTAGGTTCGTTGCTCGGCGATATGAGCGACGGGCTCGGCGAGGGGACGCACATTACGAACTTCCTCTCCGGCGGGCCGAAATTCTATGGTTATAAAACTATGAATTCGAAAACTGGCGAGATATCCGAGAAATGTAAAGTTAAGGGTATTTCGCTAAATTTTTCGAATTCATTAGAAATGAATTACGATTGCATTAATAGTATGATTTCGAATTATTTTAATCCGGCTGAATGTAATGTGTCCATTAATCTTAAGTTTAATTCTATAAAAAGACTGGCTGACCACACTGTTCTCACGCGAGAAGAGTTCAAATCTTGTAGTATAGTATTAAAAAAGCGTAGGTATGTTTCTCCCGGGTTATCGCTCCCGTATGGTTATCAAAATTAACCTAGATTTTAAGTGTATCATAAGTATATAGTATGTAAGTTGTTTGTTAATAAAATCAGCGCGCGCATCTTATTAGTTTATAAATCATAGCTTATATAATTGCGATAAAAATACATGTACGGTTGTGTGTGTGTGTGTGCGTGCGTGCGTGCGTGCGTGCGGGCTATGTATGTATATATATATATATGTATATATATATATATAAAATATAAGTTTTGTACAAATATATTTAATGTTAATTTCAATTAAAAAAAAATACAAAATAATTCAAAATTGAATTCTATTGATTTCTGAATATACCTTATCCTTTGCCTTTTACCGCTAATCATACTATTATTTTTAGTACATTTAAGATAAATTAAGAGAAATTCTTTAATTCGATGATTTTGAAGACGTTCATATACGTGTATAAGCGGCCCCCTAGCGGATGGATATGCTCGTACGCGAGCAGCGCCTATACGCGTGCAGGCGGCTCACACGCGTCCACGCTGCAGATATACGCTGATCTTTGTGCCGCGAATATACGCGTAAACGCGGCCCCGCGACTGTATACGCGTATACACGCGGCCCCGCGTGAGTATAAGCGCATCAGTCCGCGCGCGCGCGCCCGCGGTTGTATTTTTAATAAAAAATGAGCGTGAGGGAGAAAATTATTTAGTTGAGAATATGGATACGCGTTGGAAGCATCCATTCACGGCATGCATAGCAGGACCCACAGGAGCTGGAAAAAGCTGGTCCTGAAGAAATTTCTCGAACATCTGCCGCAAATGTGCGATGTTCGCTTCGACAGAGTGCTGCTCTACTATACCGAGTGGCAGGAGGCTTACCGAACCGAATTCAAAGTTGGCGGGAGCTCTGCTGTAGCGATCGAGTTTCGAGAGGGTCTTCCGCAACGAAGCGATTGCTCGCTTGATACGGAGAAGAAAAAATTATTGATTCTCGATGACCTAATGCGTGAATCATCCAACGATATAGTTCTCGATTTGTTCTCGCGCTCGTCTCATCATTTAAACTTGTCGGTCTTCCTGGTGACACAGAATATTTTTCACCAAGGAAAATCGCAGCGCGACATAAGTTTAAATTCAAAGTATCTGGTGATATTTAAAAACCCACGCGATAGAGCTCAGATTCAGCAACTCGCACGACAAATCTATACGGACGATTCAAAGTTCCTGCAGGAGGCATATATAAACGCTACGCGCGGACCTCATTCCTATATTTTCTCGATCTGACTGAAGCAGCACTGGATGAGTATAGGGTTCGCACGTGTATATTTCCGAGCGACAAAATTCAGTACGCGTACGTGCCGAAATACGCTAAATTTCGCTAATAAATACAAAAAGCGTATACATGAGTCTGCGACTAGACAGTAGGTGAAAAGCTATGGCGCCAACAATATCGAAACGAGCTGGATGTTGCATAACTGTGGGTAAGCATTTCAATAGAAAACGAGTCGCCGTACTCAACGCTCTTTGTCACACGGACGGTCAACAGCGTACAGCTCTTTTACGCACAGCCGACAAGAGATTCGTACGTTGCATTTGCGAGTGCGCTTTGAACATCTTGCAAGGTGTAGTCAAAATCAAAGACGCGCATAAACGTCGACTTAAAAAACACAAAAACGTGTTGAGAAAATTGACAAATTGCAATAATAAGAAAACCCACGACTGGCAGAAAAAGAAACGAGTACTGCTACAGCACGGTGGTGCTTTTTTACCGATTCTAATTGCACCTATCATCGGAGCACTCGTCTCGAAGCTTTTTAACAGCACGTGAGCAGAAGTAGCAGCAGCAGCAGACTAGTCGTGACGACTACAAAATGGATCGCGCGAGAAAAATGATTATCGTGCCCGAAGATATGTTCTCGCGTATGCAAAACGTTCAACCAGCAGCAGCAGCCGCAACAGTGAACGATTCATGTAAAAACTCGGTTCAAACATGCGGCGATAATCTATTTAGACTCGATTCTGAGATGCACGCCATTCTACATTCGAATAAGTTTACTGACGAGCGTGAAAAATGTCAAAATTATTTACAAATACTGCGTCGATATCTGTTTTTCAAAGATTCTGAACGTATCGCCGCCGAGCACGACTACGAAATAGAAGCTACGTCGGCGCCTATGACTGAAGAAATTATACTCGACAGTGTGCCGAAAAGTTACGCTCAAAAAACACGCCTTCTGCTAAAACACTGGAAAACACTTGCCGGCGATCGACTCAAGTGGGATAGCACAGGCAGGGTCAGTATAGATGGCAAGTCCGTACAAGATTCTAACATAATAGAGCTGATTAGCGACGTTGTCGCACGCAAGAAAAAACCAGTGGATCCATCGGAAGTGCCTGTAGGACGTTTTCCTTTCGCCAAATTCATCAAGACGGTCGACACACCGATCAACCTGATTGGAAACCCAGAAATATTAAAAATCGGTAAAAATTTGACTTATCCGAGTAATACAGCGAAACGTCGACTACCTATTAAGGAGAGCATTGACGCGTTGATGGAAATTAACGACGCTGAAAGCAAATCAGCGGCTGCCGCATCACCTGCTTTGACGAGAAGGCAAGCAAAGAACAAGTGGCTACGTCTTGACAACTTTTGACGGCATGTCGTACGAGAAGCAGTACTACGATGTCTCGCATGAGGCAGGTTACGCGGGTGCGCGCAATCTCATGCGCGTAAATCGAAAAGGCAAACTATTTAGTGCGGCTGACAAGCGGGAAAAGGAACATATATACGAGTGGCTTAGCAACCAAGATGCATACATATATATATGTACCCGTATATGTATGGGACATATATATGGAAGGTTGACGGTTACGCTTCATTTTAAACGTGATCGATATTGAGAGAGAGCACAACTATGACACGATGAGTCACTATATACTTTACTACAACGAGCAAGTAGGAGGCGGAGGAGTGAGACACGTTTTTTCCGGTTCATCGTATCAGCGCGGTAGAGGTGTTGGTGCATGGCTCGGAGGTTTATTTCACAAAATTCTCCCGTACATTGCGTCCGGTGCCAAAGCTGTGGGAAAGGAGGCTGTGCGCGCAGGAATCAACGACTTGGACAACGTTGCAAACAACGGCTCGAATTTTAAGCAGGCGTTCAAATATCGTGCCAAAGAGTCTGGAAAATATTTGAAAAGAAAAGCCAGTGAAAAAATAGCAGACATGATGAAGGGCTCTGGTTATAAATCACGCGCAGTACGGCGAAGACGTCAGTCAAGAAAGACACACGCATCGAGTAATATCGTTAGCAAAAGACGTAAACAGCAGACGCAAGGAAGGAAGAAGAGAGTCACCGCTACGAGAAAAAAGAAGAGACCTAAAAAGAGAAGTAGTCAGCAGCAGCAGCAGCAGCAGCAATCTTTGAGAAGTGTTACGGATATTTTCGGTCCTAGACGTATATAGTACGCGCAAAAATGGCATTTTTACACTCTCACTCGTCGGAGTGCATGTCCAGCGAATTGGATCTTTTCACGCTTCCACCTACCCAGACATCCATCGAAAGCAGCAGCTTTCTACATTAAAAACCTATCTCGTCTCTCAGCGATGATGTCGACGCCCCCTTGGAGTTTGTCGTGCCGGCAGGTAGCGAGTGATCTGGCTCACAGAATGCTTCATGTGCAGGCTAAAATCGTACCCGCGGACGAGACTGCCGCAACGACCGAAGACGCTAAAGTAGGACCGATCAACAATTTCATGCATTCAATGTTCAATCAGATTGATGTTTTTTTTTTTCAATCAGAAAATGGTTTCACCGCCTAATAACGCGTATCCTTACAGAGCGCACATCAAGACGCTTCTCAATTATTCTCCGGCTGCTAAAGACTCACATCTTACAGCAAGTTTATGGTACGACGACACGCATGCTGCTTTCGATGCACCAGCTAACGCGGTGAGCACTGCGACGGCTCCAATGCCCGTAAACAAAGGGCTGGAAAACCGTAGATATTTTACACAGAATCGCCGCTACTTTGACATGATTGGACAACTACATCAGGATCTTTAATCAGGATAAAATGCTGATAAACGGTGTAGAAATACGCGTGCGCTTAGTTAGAAGCAAAGATGCTTTTTGTCTAATAGATGCGAACTCGGATGGAAAATTTAGTCAGCATCAGAAAAGCAATTCTCATAATCCGCAGAGTAAAAATCAGTCCGGGCGTTTTACTGGCACATACACAAGCGTTATCGAAAACCACGGCTAAATATCCCATTACGAGAGTCGAAGTCAAGTCGTTTACTCTTCACTCGGGAATATTGGGCTATTCGATCGACAACGTTATACATGGCCAGCTGCCAAAAAGAATAATCTTGGGCTTTGTGGAAAACAAAGCATTCGATGGAAACCGAGCGTTGAATCCGTTTAATTTTCAAAACTTCTCTATAAATTATATTTCTCTTTATGCGCACGCACACGCGATCGCAGCGCCTACAAAAAAAAAAAATTCTCTTGATTCGCTTCATAAGTCGAGCACATCAATAGTCAGCAGTTCTCGAATCAGCTACCGAACGTACACACCCACACACACACGCAGACAAGTGCTTCACCATGGCCGACTACGTGATCGATATTCAAGGCTTTCGAGATGCAAATAAAAAATGTATTCCCAAGGAAGTGGCCGTTTTATCTCTTCAGAGTCGTACAATAGGTCATTGGATTATTCGCGCACCGTGCAGTTTTGTCGAATTACCCACGGGCATGCAGCAGACAAATAATCATTGCACTCTCGATGTACACGGACTGAAGTGGCACGATGGAGACATTTCGCTCAAGAATCTTCGCCGTAATCTCTGCATCTTCGTAAAGAACGCTCGCCGTATATGCGTGAGCGAAAAAGAAAAAGCCAAGTTTTGGAAAAAGTAGTGTCGCGAAGAACCATTAATATAGAAGAATACAACGCGCCCTCGTTTCGCCAACTCGCACTGCTATTCCCGAACGTCTTGGTGTGCATCAGCCACGGCATCAAGAAATTCGAAGATAAACCAGCTTTTTGTTGTGTAATGCGTCGAGCCTATCAGATTAGAAAATGGATACACTCACTCGTTGCCGAACATCACCGAACTGAGCCGTAAGATATAAATAGTCAGGCAATGTATCAGTCTTTACTAGAGCACGACCAGCATCAGATACAGCGATACCACACTACCAAATTTCGTTGCCGCGACGTTGTTGATGGAATTCATACGAAAGACGATAAAAAACCCGATGACGAGGAAAACGAAGACGAACGTAGATACACCGTCAACATGAATACATGACAGATAATCACAGCTATCGGAATTTAAAGCCGATTCAGTAGGAGATTACGCGGCTAACCACATTCCAAAATTATTATCCACACCGACAGCTATAGCGAATCTCGACACATCCGATCAGCCAGGATCACACTGGGTTGCCATTTACATCGCTAAAAATGGATACGGAATTTACTTTGACAGCTACGGAGTTGCACCCGTATCACCGTACCATCTCGATCGACTCGAAACTGAGCGCGTTTCGAGTGGAACAACAAACAAGTGCAAAGCATCCACTCTCAAGTATGTTTCGAGCACTGCATTATGTTTCTCTATCATATGTGTAGTGGGATATCTCTGCGAAAATATCTATGTCTTTTTTCATCAGATTTTGTCAAAAACGACGCATTAGCCGTTAAGTTTTATCGGAGTCTCATGAAAAGAGTGAAAAATAAAACATTACGTTATCGACAATGTCATCGTCATCATCGAGTCAACGCATGCCCATGCACGAGTTCCAAAAGGACGTGGTCTCTGTAATCAGATCTGCACATCTAAGAGCGGATATTTAAGCTCGTTATCTAGGAATTTTATACAAACATATTAAGTGACCATAAACAGCCTCTATCGATATCAGATGAAACGTGCCTTGTTGCAATTTACTAGACTCTCTATATGGAATGTAAACACCATAACATCCGTTTCTAAGACTGTGACTCGTCGCGCTAAAAGACCGTTGACGCTCTTTGTCGCTCAGGCTTTATAAAGAAGTCGAGGTGCCACCAGCCGAGTCAGTTTGCAAGAAGCTAAAAAGATACGAGAGCCCTCCGAGCGTAGTTATGCATTAGCAAACGTTCATCGGTTTAGAACAGGTAAAAGAGTGCATTGATTCACGTTTTAAACTGCTCGAAGAACTTTCGGGGCTGGTAAATCGCGGTGTAGATTATATTTTAGATTATATGAAAGACTTAATGATGCGAGAGGATGCTGAAAAAGCTCGCGAAATCCTAAAAAATGTAAACTCATTCAAACAATATTACGCGCTTCATAAACATAGCATTAAAGAATTAATTAAGACAAACTTAAATTTTGCCACTGTAAGCACCGATGTTTTAGATATAGTTTTGACAGAAATATATTCGTTTGGTCTACCCAGAATTGCTAAAGATTTGTACGACGTTGTGTTCACTGAATAAGTTTTTTATTTTATATCATTAGTTTGTAAGTTGTAAATATGTTTCTTTTATTATCAACTACTTATTGTTCTCTGCGTGCGCGCGCACACACACACACACACACACACACACACATATACACACAAATATATTAACATGTAATCACTTGCTTTTTTACTTTATTGAATAAATATTACAATGTATGAAAAACTTTTCTTTTTGTACGAAAATCCCACTCCCATCAATAATCCCCAAAGCCAAAATTTAGAGTAGGCTTTGCGGCACCGTGTAGTAGGTCCATATAATATATGAAAAAAAATCGGCCCTTTTCAGGGCCACCATATAAAATATAAACGTAGAACACTCTATTTACAGCACGAGCAGGATCAGAGTCACCGCTAGAGCAATAAAAGCTCAACAGGTATACGAACGACAGGTAGACGGTTGCTTTAGGACGAGAGAAAGAGAAAGGCTGCTCGGTGGGAGAAGACTCGCGTCATCGAAAGCGAGTTCGAGCCCGTATAAAGTAACAGGGGGGAGCCTCGGCTCGAAAAGACTGTAGAGGCTCGGTATGGCATAGAAGAGAGAGAGAGAGATAGAGAGAGAGAGAGAGAGAGAGATAGAGAGAGAGAGAGAGACAGAGAGAGAGAGAGAGAGAGAGAGAGATTGATAACAGATTTATTAACGCCCTGGCCCATAAGGCCGTGGGGCGAAGTATGCAAAATAACAATAGATACAACAAAAATATAATTTTCGCTAAACATTAGCATATCAGTTACAAACAATTTTTAGTAGCGTATCTTTGGCATAGTGGAGCGTCTGCTCCCTCAAACTCACATTTTCGCTTAACTAAATAATACGACAATAAAGTAAAGTAAATTAAAAATAAAGTAAGATAACATATATAAAAAGCCTATAAATAAGGTAATGTTCGCAAGTCTATCTAGTTACATAGATTTGCGGTAATGATAATAGATGCTCGTGAAGGCGCTCTTTAAAAATACCGAGGGAACTACTCAGTCTAATTTTTACAGGAAGGGAATCCCAGAATTGCATTCCCTTGATAGTAAAAGAGTTACGGTACATCTCAGTATTAGCAAACGGTATAACGAACACAGAGGGATTATTCCTTGTCGAACGCCTGATATCATCGCCGGGCGTAGGAAACATACTAAATAGGTAATCAGGACGCTTTAGAATGAACAATTTGTACAATAGTACTCCTAAATGGTAGTTCCTTCGATGTTTGAGCGACAGCCATCCTAACTTTTCGTAATAGGGTTTAAGTGGCGCATCTTTCTTCAGATGAAATATATATCGCACGGCCGCATTACATANAGAAAAAAAGAGAGAGATAAAAAGAGAGAGAGAGAGAGAGAGAGAGAGAGAGAGAGAGAGAGAGAGAGAGAGAGAGAGAGAGAGGAGAGACAGAGAGAGAGAGAGAGAGAGAGAGAGAGAGAGAGGAGACACAGCGAGAGAGAGAGAGAGAGAGAGAGAGAGAGAGAGAGAGAGGAGACACAGCGAGAGAGAGAGAGAGAGAGAGAGAGGAGAGAGAGAGAGGAGAGACAGCGAGAGAGAGAGAGGCTCGGGGCTGGTATAGCGTAAAGTGGTGGGGGGAGGGAAACTCGAGGCTTGTATAGAGCAGATAAAAAATATTTAGTACACATAAATTATGCCACTTGAACCCTTGCTCCCATATAATATAGAGGTCAGCGTGGCAGGCGGCGAAATTTAATTATTTAAATACTTATTTGTTTAAACAAATGAAAGTAGGTCACGCAGCATGCACCCTAACGATGACACACTTTTTTATCGGTTGTTTATACAGTAGCGGTCATTAATCATGCTAATTGATCTACTTAGCTACTGTTTACAACAATTAATTACTGTTTACAAAATTAGGGGTCATAAATAATGTTAATTGACCTAATTAGCTAATGTTTACATAAACAAATGCTACTGTTTACATACACAACGGCTACTGTATCCCCTCCCCACTTAGGCCACTCCCAGTCTCTCCATATGGGCCCATATACTACTATCGGTTTTTAGATTTTTTTAAGTTCTTTACTTAAGAACCGCTCAACGAAATCATTTGAAATTTTAACAGCAGATATCTTCGTTTATGGTGAATCGCCAAATAAAATTTTGATGCATTTGACTACATTGTTTTAGAGATATATGGAATCAAAAATTATTAAATTCAAACCTTGATATATTAAGAACCATAGGGGTTTTAAAGCTGCGCAATGAACTTAGCCATAACATATAAAATATCTACCTTTTCCCAAAATCTCAAGTGCAATAAGGCCTTTTTACGCCCGTAATCGAGACTCAAAAAAACTCATTTTTTCAGTTTTCGATTTATTACTGAAAAAATAAGTAGTCAAATCACTTGAAATTTTAATAGAATATAGTTTGATACGTAACCCATCAACATATTTTTTTGCTTCCTTCCTAAGGAAGCCTTGTAATAGTAGTTTTTTGAGTTTGTGTAAAAACATATGGGAAGTGTGTTTTGATGAATTTTTAGTCGAAAAATGTTTTTTTTAGAAAATGTCCGTACGGATGTATGTGTGTGTGTGTGTGTGTGTGTGTGCGCGCGCGCGCGCGTATGTATACGCCTGTTTCTCAGCTTCTACTTGGTGGATTTTAACCCACCAAGTCTCATTTTCTTTGTTTTTGCTAGAAGATAGTGGGACGAAAGTCCGTTATTACAATTTATATACGCGTTTTTTTTTATAGTGATTTTTTAGTTTTGAGATTTCAGTTTTTGCCAACAAAGTTATCGGAAAAGTTAATAAAAGTAAATTGCTTAATATGTACCTGAAAGAGAATAAAATTGCCTATGTTTTTACCGTGAAAAATTTATATTATCGTTCGTCGTTCTTTTATTATACACCATACAGTGCAATTTTTTTAAATCGTTATAACTCAAAAACTAAATAGCGAATAATTCTAAAAAAATATATGATTATTTAAGGTAATTAGAACTATATACCACTTAAATTTTAAGTCATTTCATGGGGCAGATCCTGAGAAAAACATCAAAAACTGAAAAAAATCGTTTTTCTACGTGACGCGATAACTGGAGTAAAAAGGCAATAATCAAGTTCAAATTTTGGATTTAGTTAGCATTATATAGCACAATGATCCCTTTCTTTGGGATTTTTATAAAACCAGTTAGTTTCAAAGATATTGAGCTTCAAACTTTTGTTTTTTCACCCTGTATACTATGAGTCGTTTTTTTCTACGTGATGCGATAACTAGAGTAAAAAGGCAATAATCAATTTAAAATTTTGGATTTAGTTAGCATTATATAGCACCTTTATCTCTTTCTTTGGGTTGTTTATGATACCAGTTAGTTTTAAAGATATTAAGCTTCAAAATTTTGTTTTCTTACCCTGTATACTCTATATAACTGAAAACTGTATCGCTTCGATCTCAGTTTCCATTAATGGATTTTAATCTATACTTAGACTCGTTTTTTGCTGTTTTTGTTTTATTAATTCGTTAAAAATAAGATTTTCAGTTACGCATGTGCGTATATTCATGGCGATTTTTCGATCACTGGTGATTTTAGATACGTTCCGCGAACTATATCCTTATCATTATATCTCGGAAACTAAATTTTGAACTTTTCGTTAAAACATCATGATTATCGAATGTTTTTCTATAGACTACTTTAATTTTATGTAGTCTACGGCAATTAAAAATTTTGAAATTTTTCAAAATTTTGAAAATTTTGAAAATTTTTGAAATATGCTATGCGTCAAAGAGTTCTCAATTTCCTACTCCTTTTGCATGCTTAAAAAAGGGTCTATTCATGCACGTATCATGAAAAGTACGGTGTTCAACAAGGGGGGAGTGTCTTTTTCAGACTCGGGTGATATTTTGAGCACTCGTGTCCGACTCGGGCGCCTACGGCGCCCTCGACTCCCACTCGTGCTCAAAATATCACCTTCGCTAGAAAAAGCCAATTTTCCCCCCTAGTTGCAATATACAATATACTATTTTATGCCAATAATTGCCGCCCTGATCATTATAAATTTTAACGCAACCAAATTTTAAAAACAATATTTTCAGTTACGCATTGATTATGTAATATAATTATTTCGAAATAATTTTATCCATAAAACGAAAAAGCATAAAAACTTTATAGAATTATATATGAAGTATAAACAATTTAGATATTAAAGCGATACATAAGGTTGAAGGAAGCTACGTGCCAAAGAATTGGCAGCGGTTTTCGTGAGGTTATGATGTTTAGTTTCAGAGATATGATTCTTTTTTTAAATCACCTTTTTCATTTTACTAGACTTTTGGCGCAGTGCGCTGCGCGCACTGTAGTAGAATATTAATTCATTAACTTATTAAATGAAATATAAATGCTTGATTGATATTTTTAATATTTGTTTTCTATTACGGAAATATATCAAACTTTACAATATATGATTGATTCATTTCGCGCTCATGTAAATTTCAAAATTGCCGCGGTTTCGTCACCAACTACCTTTTAAAATTTTAAGGTTATGTCTCAACTCAGTTCGTGTCAACGTTCACATCATGTCACTTTTTGTAACAATGATAATATTTACAATAGAATATTATAAATACACAACTAATAATTATTGATATGTATTATAGTAATATATTACATTCTTTGTATTAGGATCAATTTTAGAAATCAAAAACAAATCAAAAAATTCTAACGATACTTTTGACGCATGCGCACTACACGAGCCAATCATATTGACGCATTCTTGGCTTCACTTCATCCGGTCATGACTTTTTTATATAGGGATCTGCCGAACGGAGCGGTCAATCCCGAGGACCAAACGGGGAAAAGTAGGTAATTTTATTATCTTTCAAATGCATTTTAGCTAAATTCTTTGTAACAATGGAATGATTAAAAAAAAAAGCGAAAATAATGTTTTTCAAAAATCAAAAAATGGCCATAAAAAAGAAAGTAATTGAAAAAAATTAAAAATAATTAAATCTATAAATATAATATTTTTTATCGAGAAAAATCTATTTAAAAAATCCTTGATTTTCGCATCAGAAAACTAATAAATCTATAATTTAAAGTGTTCCTGGCGATAAACCATGCATCGAATTGACTTGAAATTTTGCATAACTATTCTTCAATATACAACTAACAGATTTGTGTAGTGGTTTTACTAATGGATGTGTTCTTGAAATTTTATCAATATAAAAGTGTAAAAAGTGACATTAAAAAATTGATATTTTTAGACGAATATGCTTTAAGTAGTGTAAATTTTTTTTTTAAATCACCTTAAATAATTTTACAACACAAATCTCTTTGTTACATACATTAGAAATGATACCTTCAATGGTAATTACCATGATTGAAAGTTTCATCGTCAGGACTGTTTTGAAAATGATCAATTTTTGAGCTTTTTCAAACTTAAAATTCGTTTTTGTTATCTTCCAAAGGGTCTTGGAAGCTCTACCCGGGCTAATTTTCTTAGTTTTTTATAATGTTTATGATGTTACATTTTATACACGATTTAATATGAGATATCAAAAAATAAAATCTCGAGTAGTCCCCATCCTTAAGGGGTAGAGTGATGAAGAAGTGTGTGCATTCACAGGGCTCTATATCTCGCGACATCAATTCAATTATTTGTTCTTTCCTTACAGCTTGTCGATCAGTACTGTATATACGCATGCTTTGATGTTCTGCTTACGCTCGCGTCGAGAAGTTTTTTAATACAGTTAAAATTTTCGGCCAAATATTATTTTTTACGAAGAAATTTTTCTTTTTTGGCTTCATATTTGTACTTCTTGTGACCTCTGCGTAGGATTTGTGACGTGCGTACCCCGTGCTCGCGTACAAATAATTCGGGTTAAGCCCTGCCAAGCTTCGGGCTAACGCGCAAGGAGCATACACAAAAGTCGTCTGACGACGACAAGGATCAGCCTTGGCTAACTCAGCGTCTCCGCTTTAGCGGACCGCGGAGAGTGGCGGGATCCTTTCCTGCTTGGCTCAGCTGAAATGAATTTTGGGAGCAAGGATTGCATACAAATAAAGATTCTCGGTCGATGCCTTTTAAGCCTATCGGGCTGACTTTGCCCAGTATGGCGTTTATTACATAAATTCGTCGATCAATGATTTCTCTCGGCCATCGCACGGCTCGAGCTACATACGGTTGTGTTCGTGTCGGGAATACGAGATACTCACCGAGGTTATTCGCCAGCGGTGAATAAACGCGGTCGCGATCTAGCCTGCCTAATGTGCTTGGATGCTCCTCGCGCGCTTTGCGCTTTCCGTAAGGGAGAGAGAGAGAGAGAGTAACAGGCGCGCTGCGCGCCGACACTTAAAATATGCGATGCGTTGCCGGTCGCCGCCGTGTCACTTGATATCGGTCGCTCGCTGCTCCGGTGATGATTCGGTCGGTTGCGCCTTCTCTCTTCTCGCCCACGCAATATTCCGTAGCCCCTCGGCTGCCGTTGCACCTCTATGCCGATCAGGCTAGTCGCTGCCCTGATGTGTCGGGATGTCTCCGGGATGTCGTGGAGTCGTGCGGCCCCGCCGGCTTACCTCCTCGCCGAGAGCGCCGCGCACGTGCGCTCGCTGCCGTAGCTCAATCTCAAAGATGCCTCGGCTTGGCTTTCCTTGCGCCTTGATTCTCTCTTCAGGACCCTTCGGGGACCTTCGCGCGTTTCCGTCAGGATTGTCACTGTCGCTCTCGTTCGGCGACTAGGCGCCGTGTTGGGTATAGCGCTGGCTCTCGTGTCACGCTATACTTTCTGTCTCTCTGTCTCTTTCTCTCGCTTACCTATCCCTACTATGCTTCACGTGCGACTCCTGTCGCCTCGGATCGCGTCTCGTAGGGCGCGTGTGATCGTGTGTGTATGTGTGAGCGTCGTAAGTGCGCTTATGTGTGCAGGGTGCGTGCTGCTGTGTATGGGTGCATGCGCACTGTTACAGATTTACTTGCAATATTTTTGTTGAAAAATACGTGAGCGAGCACGGATTGATGTGTTTGTGTTTTAAATATGCGCATAGTTATTAAAAGAAAACCCAGGTCAAATCGTAAAACCCTTGCTCGCTGGCCGTTTCAAACGCGCCAATGACAGATGCCTCCAAATGAGGCAATATAATGTTTTCGGCCCTTTTTTTAACATGCGAAAGTATGCGTCTAGCTGCGGCTCTCTGTAACTGCAGCCCTCTGTGACTGCAGGTTCAGTTCAGCCCTAGCACTCAAGCTTACTCTCAAATTTGCTCTGCGCCTACATTTGTACTATATATAACTATAACTTTTGTATAAATAAACCTTGTTTTTATTCTGCCAAACTGGTTGAATTTGTTTTACTGAATAAATTCAATATTTTTATTTAATTGTTTTTCTACTAAAGTTTTTAGTAATTTATTTTGCTCTTTTGGCTTTTTATTGAGCTCTCTTGAAAGTGCATTCTCACGTTTTATGTTATCATCTAATATACTGTTCTCATCTTTATTTAGTTTGTTTCTAAATTCCTTTATGATTTGGTTTCTCAATTCTTTCTTTTCAAATAATTTTACTCAAACAATTATTCGTTTAGCTTCATTACTCAGCGTTTTGCTGTTCACTTTTACGGTTAGCTCTATATCCTCGTGTTCAGAACAAATCCCTAGACTGCACTCAGCTTTATACCTTGGTTGTTGGTTTAGAATTCACCTGAAAGATATCACTTTCACATAGGATGCATACAGTAGTCTTCATTTTTTTTGCGTTAGATGATATTTGTAAACTTTGTGAGTTGTATGACTTGACGAGCCACCGCTCTCGCCAGCCATCTTGCCAGCTGATTGTTCAGTAATAAGTAAGCGTAAACGATCGACTAATTCGTTTGGATCGTCCCAGTACACATAATCCATTCGAGTGTAACGGTTCGACTTTCCCCGTGTGTTGAGTAGTCGGCCGGACGCCAGGATTTGGTTAGGGGAAAGGTTAATTGAAGAGACTTGTTTATGCAAATAGTAACAATAAAGATATATTCTAATGTTTAAGTTAACAAGTTGATAAATCAATTATGAGTCTCCATCTGTAACAGAAATCGATATCGCGGTGATTTAGAATATTTCGCCTTCACAAACAATTTAACTTAATCTATAGCGGTTTACGGTACATTAACGCGTCGTTACCGGAGTTACGTAGTTTCGGTGCGACTACCGGTTTTACGGATACGGTATCGGAGGACGGTGAAACGGGTTCGGGTTAAACAACGGATTTTCGGAGGTTTAGGTCTCCCTCGAGTCCATGAAGTCGTGTGCGCACGGCTACACGGATCGAGGTCGCTCGTCTCGTTCTTCTCCTGATCCTGTGTGCTCACAGTGACCAGGTGAATCTCAAGAGGTCGGCGGTATTGAACGGACAGGAGTTGACCGGTGCTTCACCAGGACGTGTGCTCACGACCTGGGGAATCGTCGGCGGGCTTTAGTTATTCTCTCAGCCCCGTGTGCGCACGGTGGCTGGGAAGACAACCAGTCCCTTGGGACGGATGTTCGGGGGCAGGTGGCAACGTCGAGTATCCACTACGTGTGCTCACGTAGGGGAGCCTCGGCGCTGTTCGGTTACTCCTAGTTGTCTCGTGTGCGCACGACGGCAACTCGGAGTTTCGGGTTCGTCGACAGCGTCGTCACGTGTGCTCACGAGCCGACGCTGCTGGCGTCGATCCTCTCTAGTTGCTCCTCTCGGTAACGTGAGCGCACGATACCGTCAGGAGTTCAACTCGAGTAGAACTGCCTCGCTATGCCGCGCGGGCCGCTTTATATAGGTGTGTTCGCGGCGCGCCGCTCGCGCCGCCTGGCGTATCGCCGCTGAGTTACTCGTAGAGTCTCGCGTTCATGCGGACTGGCCTTTCGGTTGGTGCGCGCGCGCGCTCACTTCGCTTCGTGCGGACTCGCCTTTGTTCGCTACGCGCGCGCGCTCGCTGGCGTCAGCTGATTTACTCGGTGCCGTGTTTGTTGATTCGTGTGCGAGACTTATGTCTCGTTACACGAGTATCTCTTATAGCAATTTTACAACAAGGCAGTCCTTCTTCACTTTTGTCAGTTAATATTGGATTGATAATATCAGTATATTTTCCGTTATTATGAAATCGAATCGCTTCCAAGCTCAAATATTGTTTTTTGAGAGCACTTGTTGCTTCCAGAATATTTCGATAATTCTGCAAATCACTTTGATCATAAATTTTGGACTGTCTTGCAAAGAATAATTCCATGAAACCTGGTGTTTTCGGATATCTTGCATCTTTTACTTTGATGCTTTGGTCTCCAAACACTATTGGTGAGTCACCTAACATCCATGTTGAGCCTTCTTATTGAACTCTATAAATTTTATCAATATCCAGCTGATTGTTTAACATAGTCATATACTTATCACCTACCTCTTCATTACTTTGGTTGTGAATTACTTCTCAAGGAATTTTAGTCTCATTCATAATTAAATCACCTTTGTTGGCTGCAGTTTCAAAATCAGATTCATGATAAGGTTCTAGAGTGTCATTAAAACTATCATTAATCTTCCCAATTTTGAACTAATTTACCCTTAACCTCTTTCTTTAATGCTCTGCTATATTTAAAGATTTTAGATTTTTAAACTTCTTTAACTAGTTTATCAAGTCGATCAACAATAGGTTTAGAAGTTCCTCCCATTAACTGTTTAAATTTATCCAAATTTTAACAAATTATGCTTGTGTTTTACAGCTTTTTGCCTTTCACAAGCTGATGCAGTATATTCTTTTGACTTTTAATATCGTTCATGTTGATTTAATAGTTGAACATAGACGACTGAAATATTCATGTATAGAACAAAAATGCTCCATCAGAATTTATCCCTCGGTGGTATTCCAAAAATATTTTCTTGGCTCTATCGGTCTTCCCAAGGTAGTTGTAGTAGTGAAAGTAGAGAAAAAAACTAAGACATTGCTTTTTCTTTCAACGTTTTGGCGATCAATGCCGCCCTCATCAAGAAGCTGGTGTCTAACATTGCGTTTATTTAAAATGTGACGGATGTGGGTAATTCCAGCCAAGTTTTACAAAACGCTGCACGGGAGGGGGAGAGGGGTCAGCCAATGTTACCACCGATTTCTCTTATGAAAGTACACTAGAAAAATAGCTTGTTCCTAAATTTTCAGCCCTCAACGTGCAACCTGTACCTTTGTAAAACTTTTAGAATTTTCAGAAATCGCTAAAAAGTGGCTAATTTTAAAAAATTTTCACAGCTTTGCATTATGAAAAAAGAAAAAATCCTCGGGAAATCTGTGGATAATTATGTTAAATTTAAGTAAAAAATACTCCCACGACATATATATTTAAACAGCGCAAATGGCTCAAACAGCAGTAAACACCAAAATCAATGGTTTTTTGGTGACTTTCAATCGGTCGCTATTTCATCAGCTTTCAGGCTATTTAGGTCCACTGCCTCTTAAAATTTTCGTTTTGGACAGATCTTAAATTCTACACGTTGATTGTTAAGATCCATCCAAAGATTGCGATAGGGAGCAACTTCAGAGGGCTTCTTGATACATACCCTGCTGGAAAAAGCCGATTGAAACCGATAGAAATCGATAAGATTTACTATTTAAGTCGATAACATTTTTTTATCAGCTTAAATGGTGAATCTTAATGCCATTTTCTTCATTAGGGCTTAATAAATTGCGATATAAGCCGATATAGACCGATATAGGTCGATATAGGCCGATAAAAACTGATCGTTAATTTTACTTTTTTCCCGCTAATCTCATTTGCGGGAAAAATGTGCTACTTTTGCCGCGCATTTCTGAGACAAAAAGTGGTCATTTCCGTCGAGTGTGGAATAAAATACAAAATTGGTGAACTACGCCATCTGCCATATGTTTGAAGAAATACAATATGAGATAAACGCTATAGAGGTTGATAAATGTAAAAATGTTGGCTCAACTACTCTCATGAAAGAATGAGAATCAATTATCGCAGTCAAAGTCTAATCATACAAAATGCTGGCTGGCACGACGCACAATGGGACATTTTAGCTTTTCTCGTTTCATATGGGAAGGAATTTTGATCTAATTGATCAATCGACATAAGACCTTTTTTAACATAAAGTTTGAACGATCTGAAATCACAGAATAATATGAAAGTAGGCCATATTACGACAAAGTTGACGATTTTCCTGAAAAATTGACAAAACTCCCTGTATCTCGATGGAAAAAAATTTCTTATAACTTTTAAACGCCATATCTGATGTATTTTTTCCCGCTAAATTCAAATTTGTCTATAAAAATTACCTAGGATTCTTCTTTTATTCGAAAAATGAGCAAAAACGTGTAAAAAAGCCAAAATTCGAACTTTTTTGTCTCCTTGGAGATTGTATTTGGGGTTTGTTTTTGGGGTAAAATTTGACAAATAGTGATGGCTATTTGACATAGCAATACCTCTCAGTATGATTTTAGGCTTCACTGAAGATAGTCGTTAACGCGAAACATGAAATCATCTTCAGAAGATCGAGGAAAGATTTGAATGCTTTTATAAAGACACCTTTATAAGAAAGCTGTAACTAGAACTGATCCAGCGGAATACGAAGATTTCAAGATTGAGTTGTTAAAAATTGGGTAGCTTGTGCCATATATAGTACTATCCAATCAGCATAAAATTCTTATGCTTAGTCATATTCAGAAGAGTAAATCGATCGACATCAGTTTTCGTATTTAGGAGCTGTAGGAATATCCACTGCTTACCACTACACCAAGATATGCTTGGATAGTCAAAACATCCAAACAGCTGGAAAAACTACGCTTCGTCACCTTCGGCTTCCAAACAAATAGGGAGGGAGCGAAAGAAGTTAATGCTAGTCGTTTCAATCACTGCAATAACAGTAATTTTAAACTCTTCTTAAATTCACAATACTATTCTTATGGAAATCTAAATTTAGATATTGAACGATTAAAGATTTTTAATCGGCAGAATGACTTTGTGGTTCCCATTCAGCCAGATCGACAGGTATCGCCAAAATGGCGAAGACGTATGGGGGTATGCACTGAAAAGTAAGTACAAATAATTTGAATGACCAAGGTCTCATTTAATTGGGTGGTATAATCGGCAAAACGTCAATGAAGGGTTTTTATGCGATTTCGAGGTGAAATTTGGGCTACAGGTGTACCCATATAGATGTAGATTAGGGTAGCGCTTATTTTCCAAACTGCTTCAATCCGTGCTCCCAAGCCTAAAATAGATTTGTTAGCACTAATAACTGGTTAATCAATCTTTATATGTCCTTAAAAAGCCATTTAAACTGGCCCAGTTTGCAAAAAACATTATTTTTTCGCTCCTACGTATTTATTGCTTTAGCATTCGAGGACAGTCAATCGTCAATTGCAAACATGTAAGACATGTTTTCGATGTATTTTTTCACGTAGAATACGATGGTGCTTTTATCATAAAACAAGCTAAAAGCGCTAGGAGCCAAAAATCGTATTTTTCAATGTTTATTCAGTGATTTTTGGCACCTAGTGCTTGCCGCCTTGCATCGCTTCGCGTTTTGCGCATAAGGCACGACCACTGACGCTCGCGCTTCGCGCTCGCTGTCTGACCTTACTACTTAATATAAATATTGAAAAAAAACCGCTGTCAATTCATTGGCACGTAGCTTCCTCCAATGAAATTTATTGATCCAATAAAAAAAAAATATTGTTTTAAAATACAGTATGTGAATGCTATTTTAAATACTTCCAAGTTTAATTATTTTGCTGTAAAAGCGATTTTCTTACAGCAAAAGATATATAATAATCAGAAAGATTTGCTCAAAATCTCTAAAATAGCGAAGTTGCAGAATCAATCGTTCAATTTTGAAAATATATACATGTAGAAATCGTAAGGTGAGTACAAGCGAAGAATAAATATAAAGCCAAAACTCTTAAACTCGCTACCCCACGCGTCATGAGTTTTAATGACAATAACATAAAAGAAATATTGACGAGTAGCGCACGAGTTGCTATAGAGAAATGTGTGGCAATGAAAATAATAATTTAAAAAAAAAACATGTTAACAGCCAAGGTGCACCGCGAGCTCGCCAAACCTAGCGAATGATACCTAACGCCCACCTGATCACTGCATATACAGATGTGCAGTCGCGAGGCTAATTGTTCGAGCGCGGACAGCTCGCGCCTCAGTCTACGGGAGGTAGTCTACGGGAGGACTGCTCCAAGAGCAGTTTTACCACCAAGTCCGGTAGGAGTTATTGTCGAGGCTCTAAACACCTCTCTCTTTCTCCGTTACGTCGAATAAACGAACTACTCAAGCTTACTCCTTGGCCTTTTTAGTTTGACGCCGCGCACCTCTCTCCACGTCCCTGGGTTTGACCTGTAGACAGCACAGCCGAGAACCTCATCACGACCACACCACACCACCCAATTCCTCCCGCGTAACGATATATATATATGTATATATATGTATATATATATATATATATGGGTGGTTCTCTGTCAAATCGAAGATGAAAAAATTTTTTTTGATCCAAACTTTATATATATGTTCTATAGGATGCCCGTGGCTCCCAAAAAAATTTTCAGCGCGATCCCTTCACTTTGCTTCAAGTTATAGCTGGTCAAAGTTGGTGTTTTAAGCGATTTTTTCATTTTTTGCCTATTTTCAATAATTTGTAGCTCATAATGGATGCATTTTGAACTAAAACTACCCTGATACTTTTTTTTGTTAAATTTTCTAAATTTTTTAATAAATTTACTTTTAATGTCATATATACATGTTTAGGCTACCTTATTTGCATTTTAAACCTTAAAATGTGATAATCGAAGGGTTTGATCCGGACTCCGACTACTTTCGTACGGTGAAAAGATACCTTTTTATAGTGCAAAAGTACCTGTACAAGAGCCAGAATGGCAGAGGCCTTTGTTTTTTCCCCGAATTTAGAATCCAAAAATAGATATGCATGTCAAATTTGATTGATATTGAAGGAGTAGTTTCAGAAATATCACAGTACACACACGCACACACACACACACAAAAACACACACACACACACACATCCATACGGACATTTCCTAAAAACACGTAATTCGAACTTCTAACATCTAAAAACATGTTTCTATGAAGTTTTAGCCAAACTGAAAATTTTAGTATTACAAAGCTTTCTCTAGGAGGAAGCAAAATCATTAAAAAAACATTGATTTTTCATCATTTTCTCGTATACAATTAAAAAATGTGTTGGCCATACATATCTTGAAAGTTTTTTAAATTATTTTAGTTTTTGACTTATGATTTTTGAATAGACATTCATACAATTTTTAACATGTATTCTCTTATTGCAACGAAATAATTAACCCTTTTTCATACCGTAGGATTAAAAAAAATATCCTTTTATAGTACTTGAATTCAAATTATACACGCGAAATTTCATAAGGTGGCCAAATTCGGAACTATCCTTTTGTTGGAAAATACATTGATTTATATGTAAGCTGTGATGTCACGCTTAACTAACCGAATTCCATCCTGTTCCTAAAGTCGTGAATTTTGTGCAAAGATAGTTTACTACATAATTTGAACAGAGAAAGTATTAGTTTTATTATCAGCTAAGCAAAGCCGAACAGCTGTTCGTTGGCTCTGTCGAAACGAGGCAGCGAGCCCGACCACTGCGCATACATTGTGTGCATCAATCTGGCGCCGGTTGGCGACATGCCCATGCAGCCGTCTGCCGTGTGTGTTTTGATGTTTTGAAGCTGCTTCCCGGCCTCCGTTAACCGCAATGTTTTGCTCTGTTTAACTTTCCGACGATATAAGTGAGTGCGTAGTGAAAAAAAACGGAAACAACGACGCGATGCAGCAGTGTTATATGTAGTTTTAAAATCAGAACAGAATTGCTGCTATGGTGCCTATATGTGTTTACAAGCAACATCTGCTCACCGCGATCCCGCTCGCGGATCAGCTGCTCGCGGTTGTTGCTTTGTAAGACAGTGCAAAAGGTATTCAAAAGTGATGCACCCGGAATGGCACCGACGATGAGATGTGCGAGCAGTATGAGTGTCAGTTCATGAAGGAGTGCTGCAGTATAGGAAGACATGTAGGTCCAACAAGAAACTTGAGTTTTTGCTTGGAGATTATTCTTTGTTTTTTGGATTGGAGTACTCCTGCGAATGCTGCTCCTGCTCATTCTATTGATGTGCTGATACATTCTTCTTACAAGATGATGCCTGGGTGAAGATTCACTATCGCATAAGATCTACGACTGGTTTTCCTTTGTTCTTGTGTTCATTATGTTTATAACAGATATCTATTGTGTTATGTGCAGTATAATCAGTGTAATTTTGTGATCTGTTTTTTAGAATTAAATCAGTGTTGTAATTCCGATGCCTCCCAAGATCACCCTGGACTGGATTCAATCTCTCTCTCTCTCTCTCTCTCTCTCTCTCTCTCTCGCTCTNCTCTCTCTCTCTCTCTCTCTCTCTCTCTCTCTCTCTCTCTCTCTCTCTCTCTCTCTCTCTCTCTCTCTCTCTCTCTCTCGCTCTCTCTCGGCTCAATTTCGTTTATGCATTCGATCAACGCACATACATCGGCTCTCTCTCCCGAGAACGTTTCTGTAAAATATGGGTCCGCCCGATTCTTGCACTCGGAATGATACCGACGGATTTCCAAGACGTGCTTGGCCTTACTGCGAAATATAGGACGGAAATATTTAACGCCTTCATTGGTATTTACCCGGAGCTATGGAAGAGGGCGATTGTCATTCCCCTGAACAAAGTCCAATCACCGTCTTCTCCTTCTGACACTCGACCTATTGCTAACCTACCTCATTTCGCAAAAATTTTTGATAAGTTCATCACTAACCAGCTGATCGATTACCTGGAGGAAAATAATATTCTCTCGCCTTTCCAGTCCGGTTTCCGAAAGTGTTATAGCACACTATCCGCCCTAATTAAAGTCGCCGAAGATATCCGTTTATGTATCGACAAGGGGTTGGTTACCATCTTAGTGCTTTTTGACTTCAAAAAAGCATTTGACTCGCTAAAACATTCAACCCTCCTCCGCAAAATGCGTGAGTTAAACTTTTCGGACTCCTCGCTGAAGTGGTTTCGCTCTTATCTTACGGGCAGATCGCAGGCTATTATCGATCTTCATGGCACTTGCTCTGACTTTGTCGAGCTAACATACGGCATCCCCCAAGGCTCAAATCCGGGGCCGGTCGCTATTCTGATACTGATTAATAGTATCACTAGCTGTCTTCGCCACTGTTCGCAAAGTTGCATGTTGTTCGCAGATGATTTTCAAATTTACTTGCAATGCAAACGGTGTCACCTGCCTGAGCCCATTGACTTGATTAACGAAGATATCCAGTCGGTAGCTACCTGGGCCTCTGACAATGACCTGCAGCTTAATCTGTCTAAGACTACAGCAGCGAAGTTATTATTGAATTTATGTATCAAAAAATCGCTTCTAGGAATGTTGTATGTCAAAAAGTGTTAAAAAATATCTTTGCCACGGTAAAAAGTTGTATTTTAATAATGTTTACAACTTTAACATTTGACATTTTTATGTAAAACGTAAATCCGCAAAGTTTTATGGCAAATAATTCGTTTTTTAGCTGTCAAACATCGATTTCGGGCTGTAAACTCGAGTTATAAGCATTTTCATGATTTGATGTTAAGGGGAAAAAGTTGTATTTTTCAAAGATCTACAGCTTTTCCCTTTAACTTTTTTTTGTAGAATGCTTAGAATTCGACTCAAAGCCAAAAAACCGTTTTTAGCGATTTTTGGAGGTGACTGCATTCTGCGTATACGTGCAGGATCAAGCCCAAAATAAATCTGTCAGATAAGTATTACGAGGGGAGTTTGGACACAAATTTTTAGCCCGATTAATTAAACTCTTTCCGAGATAATCGCATCACAGGAAAATTTCTATTAAAAAAGACGCTTAAAAGTTGAACAAATTGTGCCCGCATTTCAAAACGACGTAGAGGATCGGGATAAAAAAACAGTTTTTTAGCTTATGCGAATCTATCTATAGTTTTCCGCGCGAAGCGGGGGGCCTGCCGAGTCGAGACCTAAAAGCCCTGCCTATACATATACGAGTATACCTATATACACCGTAACGAATTCTTGTTACGCATTTCAGAAGTTACAAACATTGTAGGTTCACCTTCCCATAAGAAGTTATCACTTCAAAAATCGTAACATACTCATGCTCTACGTAGGTGTTTTTCACACTCGCTTTTCGTCACCCTGGCTTTGCTCGGACAACAAACTCCGCTTGTGCCCAAAGTCGTGCTCGGCGAGGTTTGAGAGGTGAATTTAAAGAAAAAAAGTCCAGGATTCGAGTCATACGAATTTTTCTTCCTCCTAGAGGAAGCGTTGTAATAGTAAGCAAAGTGTTTGGAGAAAAAATACATGTTTTTAGAAAATGTCCATATGGGTGTGTGTGTATTTTTTTTTCTTGGAGAACGAGGTATTAGGGAAAATCTTAGAAAGACCATAGCCTGACTTTGTGGATGGAGTCGTCGAAACAGCCCCATCCTCAATGTCCGCCGTGTGCCGGATTCGCACCGACTAAACCCATCCCTTTTACGGACAATTGAAAAAACAACTGACCGTACCAGGAAACGCCCTCTTTGCCTTTATCGACCCTCAGTAAAGGCGCACCTATCTCCGTCTTCTACGCCTTGATCCCCGCGGTACGACCATCGAGTAGTGCTTCGCGGGGGGCTAAGACTTTTATACCCTCTTCTAATTGATGTGGTCGTCACCATGTCTTTTTCTTTCTGCTTTCGATGCTAGTATATCCAGCGCTTCGCTAACTATTGCCAACTTTTAGACTCTTCTTTCTCTTTTTTTTGCCGTGTCCAGAGCGCGCCTGAATATGTTGCAACCGCCGGAGCCAGCTACATGTTTGCAGCCTTCTTCCTTTTGTCCATCCTCTCTGTAGAGAAAACAGCTCGCTTTTATCTGGCCTTTAGCCATGCGGTGATCGGCTCCTCCACATTTGAAGCACAAGTTTGACCTATCTGCCCCGTTGCACTCATCCTTCCAGTGTCCAAAGCCTAGGCACTTGTGGCACCGCACTACCTTTACTCACTTCCTAATCCTACAACTTACAAGGCTCACGCGAATTTGTCCTATTTCTAGGAGCTCCTCAGCTTCTCTCCCACTGAGTATCACTATGGCCATTCTAAGGCCCCTCGTGTTGGGCTTTAATAGAGTCACCCTCCTGCCGTTGTCCGGCTTTCTAAGGGCTCTTTCTATTGCTGCTCTCACCTCTTCTTCCGTTGCTTCCGAGTCCATGTACCTTATTTGTAGGGTGGCCTTCCGTTCTTCCTTTTTGACCTGTCCAAGGCCCAGCACTGCTTTTTCTACTTCCACAGTAAACGCTGACCGGTCAGACCCTTTCCCTAGTTTAAGGAGAACGTCTCCACTTCTTGTTTGCTTCACTCCCAGCACCATCGTTCCAGTGGTGTCCGGGTTAACTTCCTTTCGGATTTTGCTCAGGACTTCTGCATACGTCTTATTTTGCCCCACTTTAACTAGTACTTCTTCTGAACGCTTGATGTTGATGGGCCTGGCTTTCGCCAGTGGCTCTGGTGCATTGTGAGGAACTCTCGGTGTGAGAGTCTTACGTTGCGTTACTGTTCTCTGATGTCGTTACCTTTTTCTGACTTGCTTTTCCGCGCTTTTCTCTTCAGGGCTATTAGTCAGGCTTCCCCTTAACCTCTTGCTTCCGTCACTAGCTATGACCGCGTCCTTAATGAGCCGTCCTCGCGCACCTCTCCTCACTTTCTCTCGTGTCTCGTGCCATGCTTGATAGTATTTAACGGCATCTTGATAGCTTCATCGTCCAAATTTCCTTTTTTGTGTTTTTCTTTTAATTCCTCTAACAGAACTTTAAGCTGTTCTGCCTGCTTTGCCATACGTCCTACATCCCTTGGTGCGGACTTGCAGTGCCCGATAAGTTCGTCTACTTTTTTCTCTAGCTTTCCTATGCACTACTCTTCTTCATTAGATTCTCTATATTCTGCGATTTGTTTCGTTGACGAGTTGCTGCCTATGCTCCTGGCACTGGCAATGCTCGCTAAACTCTCCATACTGGTCGTTCTTGATCCCAGAGGTTCTCCTCCCAGGCGAAGCTTCGGCACCTTAAGGAAGGACTTACTTTTTTCTTCTATCTTTCCTAGCTCTTCCAACGCCTTCGCGAGGCCTGTTTTAATCGGCCCGTGCACGTTGGTTCTTCCCTCGGCGTACTCGATTGTTTCCCTGATTGTATCCTTCAGGACCTTTAAGTGGTCATCTTGCTTTCCGGATTTGGGGGTTGGGATCCCCGATATCGTATGTTCTGGCATTTTTAGCAGATTATTCTTATTATTCGCTTCCATTTCCTTTTCTTTCTTGTCTCCTCTACGCACATCCGCCGTTTAAGCCGTTCCGCCGCTCCCCGGCCACTCGCGTTGTCCCCGGCCTCGCATCCCATCGCGGGCATCCTTCGCCAGTCACGGTGGCCTCGGCAAGCCCCCCCCCCCCTGGCCGTAGCAGGGCCCTACTACGGCCAAGAAGATNGCCGGTTGATAGGGCAGCCAGGTCCTGTTGGCTAGACAGACCCGGGCCCCTGTACTATCCGGCAGCCTGGGAGCGCAAGCAACCCAGTTTTCGAGCTGTACCCTCCGTGCTCAGGCTTAAGAGCCCAGCCCGGAAGACTGAGCAGGGCGCAAGCGGCCAAGAGAGACGGCAATCAGGCCGCCCGGTCATACGGTGCACCGTAGCTCGGGCACCTCAGGATCGCAATTCCTGTGGAGCGTGCAGACCGAAGTCCACGGCACTCCCCCTAAGGTCGCAGGAAACAGTCCTCCAGTCGCACACGAGGCGACCTTTGTACTACCCTGCTTGCTCGGGCAGTCCAAGGACGCCAACCCCCGTAGGAAGCGAACTCCCTCCCTGGACGTGTGTGTGTATGTGTGTGTGTGTGTGTGTGTGTGTGTGTGTATGTGTGTGGGTGTGTGTGTGTATGTGTGTGTGTTGAAGTATCGCGGTGAGCCTGAACCACATTTAAATGATACTGAACGCTACCATGACAAAACTTTCGAATTATATTATTTAGAAACAAAATAATGGCAGAAAAAGGTGGAATTAAAGTCTTTCCGAGATAATCGCATCACAGGAAAATTTTTATTAAAAAACGCTTAAAAATCGAACAAATTGTGCCCGCATTTTAAAACGACGTAGAGGATCGGGATAAAAAAAATTAGTTTTTTAGATTTTTCGAAAGGACACCTCCTAAAATTTCAGCCCGATCGGTCGAATATTGCGTGAGATATCATATCTCACACATTTTTCGCACACGAAACTATAAGGCACTTCCGTGTCGCGGTCGTGCCTAAAAACTGCTGCCAATTCTTTGGCACGTAGCTTTCTTCAACCTTCTTTTTTTTTTTGATGGATAACATTATTTTGAATCAATTACATATATATAATTGAATCTCTCTCTCTCTCTCTCTCCCACTTTCTCTCTCCTTCTCTCCCTATCTTTCTTTCGCATATACACACGCACACATACACACACAAGAAGTGAGAACAGTAATAGGAGGGGCCCTCAGAAAGCCAGGCAATGGCAGGAGGGTGACCTTACTGAAGCCAAAGATGAGAAGCCTTAAAATGGCCATAGCGAAACTCAGCGAGGAAGAGGCTAAAGACCTCCTAGAAATAGGACACATCCGCGTGGGCCTTGTAAGTTGTAGGATTACCCTTACGAAAATAATCTACATGTGATCCTGCATACCTGACTGCATGACATCATGCATGAGCTAATGCATTAACATCTGCATAAAAAACTGTAAACTTTTATGCACGATTTTCTGCATGAGATATTGCATCATCTACTGTATATAAATATGCATGTTGCTGTACATGCTATTATGGTGGAATACCTGCACAGAATTCGCGGAATTTGTGCATGAGTTACTGCACTGTTCTGTGTATACATGTGTGCATAACCTTGTGCATAAACTCTTGCTCTTTCTATGTACAGATTTGTACATAAGATTTTACATGTAAACATGCATACATCTTTATAAAATATTGTATACAAAAATGTATTATACATTATTGATCATCATGTTAAGGCTCACTTATGTAAGTGAATTTAAATGCAAGCTTGCAATACCTGCATTATTGCAAGAACTTATGTTCTGCTTAAATTTTTGCATGATTTCTTTATGGCTCCTGCAGTGGACATCGCAGTGTTTTCTATTATATTTTCTGCAGGATTTTTTCATAAGGGGACAGGTCCAAGTCGTTGCCGATAGAATGTCAAAAACGATTTAATTTGTTATTCTAGGTAACCGCTTGCTCTTTTCAGTGTTTATACGGCGGTAACGATTGTCTTTGACATTTCATCGGCAACGACGCGGGCCTCTCCCCTTATGAAAAAATCCTGCAGAAAATATAACAGAAAAAACTGCAATTTTCACTGCCGGAACCAGACGGAAATCATGCAAAAATTTTAACAGAATTTATTGCAGGTATTGTGTGCTTGCATTTAAATTTACGTACATAATATAGCCTTAACCTGATGATCGGTATTGTATACTACATCTTTATATACAATATTCGATAAAGCATGTTTGCATGTAGAATCTCATGCACAAATCTGTACACAGAAACAACAAGTTCATACAAAATGTTATGCACACATGTATGCACAAAACAGTGCAGTAACTCATGCACGAATTTCGCGAATTCTGTGCAGAAATTCCACCATAATAGCATGCACAACAACCTGCATATTCATATACAGTATATGATGCAATATCTCATGCAGACAATCGTGCATAAATTTTTACAGAAGCGAGTAAAGGTAGTGCGGTGCCACAAGTGCCTAGGCTTCGGACACTGGAAGGATGAGTGCAACGGGGCAGATAGGTCAAACTTGTGCTTCAAATGTGGAGGAGCCGATCACCACATGGCTCAATGCCAGATGGAAGCGAGCTGATTTCTCTGCAGAGAGGATGGACAAAAGGAAGAAGGCTGCAAACATGTAGCTGGCTTCGACGGCTACAACGTATTTAGACGCGCTCTGGACACGGCGAAGAATAAGGAATAAAGACCCGAGAAAGATTGAAGAACAGGTGAAAGGATGACGACCACATTAAATAGAAGAGGGCTAAAGCCGTTCGCCCCCCGCGAAGCAATGCTTAACGTTATTACCGCGGGGATCTGGGACACAGAATATGGAACTAGACACCTTTACTGAAGGTTGATAAAGGCATAGAGGGCGTTCCTTGAGATAATTGGGTGTTTTTTCACCTGGCCGTAAGAGGATGGGTTTAGTCGGTGTGAATCCGATACACGGCTGACATTGGAGATGGGGCTGTTTCGACGAACCCATAAATAAATTCACGCTATGATGAAAAAAAAACACACACACACACATATAATACATCTGTACGGACATTTTGTAAAAACACGTGATTTGAACTGTANCCCTTACGAAAATAATCTACATGTGATCCTGCATACCTGACTGCATGACATCATGCATGAGCTAATGCATTAACATCTGCATAAAAAACTGTAAACTTTTATGCACGATTTTCTGCATGAGATATTGCATCATCTACTGTATATAAATATGCATGTTGCTGTACATGCTATTATGGTGGAATACCTGCACAGAATTCGCGGAATTTGTGCATGAGTTACTGCACTGTTCTGTGTATACATGTGTGCATAACCTTGTGCATAAACTCTTGCTCTTTCTATGTACAGATTTGTACATAAGATTTTACATGTAAACATGCATACATCTTTATAAAATATTGTATACAAAAATGTATTATACATTATTGATCATCATGTTAAGGCTCACTTATGTAAGTGAATTTAAATGCAAGCTTGCAATACCTGCATTATTGCAAGAACTTATGTTCTGCTTAAATTTTTGCATGATTTCTTTATGGCTCCTGCAGTGGACATCGCAGTGTTTTCTATTATATTTTCTGCAGGATTTTTTCATAAGGGGACAGGTCCAAGTCGTTGCCGATAGAATGTCAAAAACGATTTAATTTGTTATTCTAGGTAACCGCTTGCTCTTTTCAGTGTTTATACGGCGGTAACGATTGTCTTTGACATTTCATCGGCAACGACGCGGGCCTCTCCCCTTATGAAAAAATCCTGCAGAAAATATAACAGAAAAAACTGCAATTTTCACTGCCGGAACCAGACGGAAATCATGCAAAAATTTTAACAGAATTTATTGCAGGTATTGTGTGCTTGCATTTAAATTTACGTACATAATATAGCCTTAACCTGATGATCGGTATTGTATACTACATCTTTATATACAATATTCGATAAAGCATGTTTGCATGTAGAATCTCATGCACAAATCTGTACACAGAAACAACAAGTTCATACAAAATGTTATGCACACATGTATGCACAAAACAGTGCAGTAACTCATGCACGAATTTCGCGAATTCTGTGCAGAAATTCCACCATAATAGCATGCACAACAACCTGCATATTCATATACAGTATATGATGCAATATCTCATGCAGACAATCGTGCATAAATTTTTACAGAAGCGAGTAAAGGTAGTGCGGTGCCACAAGTGCCTAGGCTTCGGACACTGGAAGGATGAGTGCAACGGGGCAGATAGGTCAAACTTGTGCTTCAAATGTGGAGGAGCCGATCACCACATGGCTCAATGCCAGATGGAAGCGAGCTGATTTCTCTGCAGAGAGGATGGACAAAAGGAAGAAGGCTGCAAACATGTAGCTGGCTTCGACGGCTACAACGTATTTAGACGCGCTCTGGACACGGCGAAGAATAAGGAATAAAGACCCGAGAAAGATTGAAGAACAGGTGAAAGGATGACGACCACATTAAATAGAAGAGGGCTAAAGCCGTTCGCCCCCCGCGAAGCAATGCTTAACGTTATTACCGCGGGGATCTGGGACACAGAATATGGAACTAGACACCTTTACTGAAGGTTGATAAAGGCATAGAGGGCGTTCCTTGAGATAATTGGGTGTTTTTTCACCTGGCCGTAAGAGGATGGGTTTAGTCGGTGTGAATCCGATACACGGCTGACATTGGAGATGGGGCTGTTTCGACGAACCCATAAATAAATTCACGCTATGATGAAAAAAAAACACACACACACACATATAATACATCTGTACGGACATTTTGTAAAAACACGTGATTTGAACTGTACAAACCTCAAAATAAATTTCTAACCTATTTTTGAGAGAGTCCAAAATTTTACTATTACGAAGATTCCTCTAAAAAGAAGCAAAAATGAGTAAAGAGTCCTTATTGCACTTGAGATTTTGGTAAAAAGTAAATATTTTTTTGTTTTGGCTCAGTTCATTGGGCAGCTTTCAAACCCCTATAGTTTTTAAGATTTCAAAGTTTGAATTTTTTTTTTTTTTTTTGAAAATTTTTTGATTTCTTAAATTTCTAGAACAATGTAGTCAAATATTTTTAAATTTTATTTAGTGATTCACCATAAAAAAGCTATCTGCTGTTAAAATTTGTAACGATTTCATTGAGCAGTTCTCAAGTAAAGAGCTAAATTGTCAAAACAGATTTTTCTAAAAAATTTTGCTTACTCTTATAAGGGTGTCGTTGCACGTCGAAAAAAGCATGGACATACTGTATGTAAAAACAATATTTTATTAATTGGACCTATAAATTTAGTTGGAGGAAGCTACGTGCCAATGAATTGACAGCGATTTTCAGACACTCACTGCGTATAAATAGTTTTAAAGAAACTATTATACCCGAGGCGAACACTTATTGGATTTGACCACGAAAGTGTTTCTTTTCAATTATTGTAATGCCATATTTGATAGAAAGGTTTTTTCATCGATATTCTGCGTTAGATTTGTAGAGAATTAAATTCTGAATAACCCCTTTTATTAGAAAATCCAGAATATTTAATTTAAAAAATGTTTCATGGAAGCGAAGCCTTATTTACCAAAACTGGTCATTCCGTCCGTGCGCAGCCTCTGATGCACATGAGTATTGACGTTCTATTACAAATTGTACTTACTCGAACCAACTTTTTACATTTAAACACTTTATATATATTGAATATATGACATATTATATGACCACCATGTATCTACATCTATATAGGTTCACCTGTATCCGGCCGAGTGGGAGCCACAAAGACATTCTGACCTCGAAATCGCATACAAATCCATAACCGACTTTCTGCTAACCATTCCACCTACGCAGACGAGACCTCAGCCATTTCAACTATTCCTTCTTACCCTTTAACCTAATACCCATATAAGTCTCCGCCAATTTCGCGATATGTCGTGCGTTTCATTCAACCTTAAAAGGTAGGCAAGTGCCTTATGTGAAAAGCAAAGCGTTTCGCTTTTAGCGATGTTTTAATTTGGACAATCGAATTCTGCTTATAGACTGTTATGCAGAAACTACTATCTCTAACAGATTGTATTTCTGGTTTCTAGTGTATTTTTACATGATGAAAGTGATAACTATTTTAGCTTTTTCGTCAAGGCATTAATTAGAATTTTGACTTCTAACAGTTGTGAGAGATTTTTAGACCAATACCTGTTTTTCCATTGTTTTTTTATTTATTTGCATTTATTTTCATTCGAAAACTATATTTTGCGTATACATTTTTTATTTTCATTTGTAATTGTGAAAAGATATTTAAAGTTGAATTAAGGGGACAGACCACTTTTAAATCCTGAAAAATTAAATTCTTGTAAAAATTTTTATAAATTATATTTATAGTAAATGGAAACGTTTTTCTTAAAAAAAGACTGTAACCTGTACTTTTATTATAGGATAACCTTTTTTAAACCTAGTTTATCCTAACTGCATTGAGTACACTGCTTCATGTATTTTTTCACTCTCCGCAGGATTCCAAGGGAACGAGTGGTTCGATTAAGCTCAAATTTTATGAGCATGCTTTGCACACCTATAGTTTCGAGATGAATGTAGGGATTTAAAATGCTTAGAAAATGTTTTATGAAGAAAAATATGTCATAAATAATTTAAAAAAGATACAAAATTCAGTTTTTTTTTTCATAAAACATTTTCTAAGCATTTAAATTTAAATCCCTACATTCATCTCAGAATTATACGTGTACATAGCAGTCTCTTAAAATTTTAGCCCAATCGAACCACTCGTACCCTTGGAATCATGCGGATAGTGAAAAAATACATGAAGCAGTGTACGCAATGCAGTTAAGATAAACTAGGTTTAAAAAAGGTTATCCTATGGTAAAAGTACAGGTTATATGTCTTTTTTTAAGAAAAACATTTTCATTTACTATAAATATAATTTATAAAAATTTTTACAAGAATTTAATTTTTCAGAATTTAAAAGTTGTCTGTCCCCTTAATCTTAACTGAGAAACTTTTGATTTTAACTTCGACACTGATGTGAATGTTATAACGGTGTTTTAGACCGGGATATTAATGAATGACGGGGTCCGCATCCGTATATAAACGATCAGTGGCGCATCCACTGATCGATGAACAAGCGAGAGGAAAAGTATGTAGCAGCTAGTTGCAGGCTTCTTGAAGGCTGTACGAAGCCTGGCCCGTAGCGCAGTTTGCTGTACGTGCACGTCCTCGTGCACGTGAGCCCGCGGAGGCGTCGTGAGTGATTTGGCTACGTAGCTAGTTCGCGAGATAAATTAAGAGTGAATCGCATGGGAATGGACAGAGTCAGGAACAAAGTGACACAAGCCGAGTAATAGCAAAGTTTGTCTTTATGTAAAGACTCAAAAATCAGTACAAATGCAGCGCGGAGTAAGAGAGACGGAGCAGAGCGAATAATGCCGAGAGAGAGAGAGAGTATTGCGATCGGGCAGGTACTTACAGATGTGCTTCGTGGAGCTCGACAAATGCCTCGTGGCTTGGACCGGAGCGGCACAGGACGGATGACCAGGGTTCGACGCTGGACAGCAGGACGGACGCCTCAAAGCCTCGTGTGTGGCCGGGGTGCAGCTAGAAGTCGAGCCGCAAACTAATGGACACGCGGTGCTGAACAGCAGCAGGTTGATTCCAGCGACACACGAAGTTCCTGGTCAAGGACGCTGTAGCAGTCCTCTCGAAGTCGAACGCACGCACGCACGGATCTATCTTGCTTAAAGTGAGCGTAGGCGCGGAGACGAAGAGACAGTATCGGCACGACTGTACTGTACGGCGGTAAACTCCTAAGTATCAGTGATCAGCGCAATCTCTCTCTCTCTCTCTCTCTCTCTCTCTCTCTCTCGCTCTCACAGACGGCGCCACACGCACATACACACAACGCGCGGCTCTCTCTCTCTCTCTCTCTGTGTTATGGCTGTCTGCTCCTCTCATTTACCTGCTGCTGAAAGGAATGTTATACACAAGAATATTTACAGATATAATGTTTATTATAGTATGATCATATAGTATAGGGGAGAGAGGGACGTAAGGAGTGCACACAAGGCAACTCGTTATAATGTGAAATTAAGCTATACGACTAAATAATTACCATGGGTGTTGCAGAAGTCCAACTCAAAAGTATTTTAATCAAGGGATCAATTCAACTTTAAATATCTTTTCACAATCACAAAAGAAATGTACATGCAAAATATGAGGTCTCTGGAGCTGTTAGTTTTCGAATGAGATTAAATGCAAAAATGGAAAAAAGGGTCTCCAAATCTCCCAGAACTGATAAATTTAAAAATTCTAATCAATACCTTGAAAAAAAAAGCTATAATACTTATCAGTTTTTTCATGTAAAAAATACACTAGAAATGAGAAGTACAATGTGCTGGAGATAGTAGTTTCTGCGTAACAATCTATAAGCAAAATTTAAAACCAAATTACAAAATAAAAAAATTTGTATGGGCCTCAATGAGAAAATATAAATGTAAAAAGTTAAATCATAATCATGTAGGTTACAGCTGTCTAGCTTTTTTATAATGTAAATAGATCGCATTGTAATGATAGACAAACTCATTTTGATAGACAAACTCAGTGACTCTTATACTGAACTTTTCTTCAAATTGACTACTCAAACCTTAATGAAGATGACATTTGGAATTATTAATGTATTTATTTTAAAAGTATTGCGGAGGTAACATATCACATATGCTCATAAACCCAATACTTATGGTGGATTTTCTACCAGAGTTATTAGACAGGGATAGAATCAGGAGCGCGTGAAGTGCGCCTTTATGCCTAGTATATATATAAATATCACTTACAGTTTGTTTGCTTGTTTTAACTTCAATGCTGGATGCCCGAGGTTTAGATCTTTCTTGTTCTAATTGTGCATGTAGTAATGTAACTTCTGATGTAAGTTCGTCACGAATATCTTGTAATTTAGTTACCTCAGCTAAAACAGTCGCTTTATCTTTCACTGAAAAAAATTTATAGAACTTGTCATTAGTATTTAGTTATTTTATAAAATTAAAAGGTAAATATAAATCGTTAAAACTTACTTTCACCTTGCTGAAGAATTTGATAAAGTTTTTTATTTCTATATTTAACATTATTTAATTCCTGTTTTAAAACTTCTACTTCACCTTTAAGTTCATTGATAATATCATCACGTTTTTCGATTTCGGCTCTTAATTGAGCAGATGTTATATTATCATCCAATCGATTTAATCTCTCCTTTAAAGCAGCTTTTTCTTTCTCTTTGATGATTTCTTGACTTGTTTCTTTTTGAATTGTTTCAAAAAATCTAGTATCTATTTTTATTTACATAAAATAAAATTTATTTATATTCATATTACTATCAATGCAATTTAAGTTAGTTATGCAGATTTCAATATTAAATTATTTAAAAAAATATTAATTAAGGTTGATTAAGTGAAGGGTGATATTTTACAGTTAGAAACTTTTGATAATTTCTTTTTTTCATATACACTACCTTGGTAGAAACGTAAGCCAACCGTTTACCATTAGTAAGCCAAATTGGATTAGTTTGGCCAACGGTTAGGTTAAAATGTTGCTTATTTCGTCACGGATTTAGCGGAAGCGTTGGCTTACGGATGGCTTATATTATAAACGATTGTTTAAGCTGGTTCATCTGATTTAAAAATAACAAAAAGATTCAGGGAAAAAAATTCACATACGTAGATATGTCTAAATAGAAAACTTATGCAAAATTTTGAGTCATTTGGATACTTTTGAGACGAGATATTAATAAAAGTATTTTTTCCATTTTTACATGGAGTCTTATGGAGAATCACATTTACCTCGTTTTAATTTGCAAATAATTATTGAATCAACAAACAGTTTCTGTTGCAAATTTTTGTATGAGAAAACTAATATTTGATGAATTCAAATGCTTTTTAAATGCTTTTGAAAACGATTGATAGGTACCTCTATGCATACTAATTTTCGTTTTTTTAATCATTCGATTGTTACAAACAATTCAGCTAAAATGCATTTGAAAGATAATAAAATTACCTACTTTTCCTCGTTTGGTCCTCGGGATTGACTGCTCCGTTCGGCAGATAAAATGAAAAAGGTGATTTAAAAAAAAAAATCATATCTCTGAAACTAAACATCATGACCTTACAAAAAAAAATATGTTGATGGGTTACGTGTCAAACTATATTCCATTAAAATTTCATGTGATTTGGCTACTTATTTTTTCAGTAATAAATCGAAAACTGAAAAAAATGAGTTTTTTTGAGTCTCGATTACGGGCGTAAAAAGGCCTTATTGCATTTGATATTCTGGGTATAACAAGTTGCCTTGTGTGCACTCCTTACGTCCCTCTCTCCCCTATACTATATGATCATACTATAATAAACATTATATCTGTAAATATTCTTGTGTATAACATTCCTTTCAGCAGCAGGTAAATGAGAGGAGCAGACAGCCATAACACAGAGAGAGAGAGAGAGAGAGAGCCGCGCGTTGTGTGTATGTGCGTGTGGCGCCGTCTGTGAGAGCGAGAGAGAGAGAGAGGGAGGAGAGAGAGAGAGGAAGAGAGAGAGAGAGAGGAGAGAGAGAGAGAGAGAGAGAATTGCGCTGATCACGTATACTTAGGAGTTTACCGCCGTACAGTACAGTCGTGCCGATACTTGTCTCTTCGTCTCCGCGCCTACGCTCACTTTGAGCATAGATCGCGTGCGTGCGTGCGTTCGACTTCGAGAGGACTGCTACAGCGTCCTTACCAGGAACTTCGTGTGTCGCTGGAATCAACCTGCGGCTGTTCAGCACCGCGTGTCCATTAGTTTGCGGCTCGACTTCTAGCTGCACCCCGGCCACACACGAGGCTTTGAGGCGTCCGTCCTGCTGTCCAGCGTCGAAACCTGGTCATCCGTCCTGTGCCGCTCCGGTCCAAGCCACGAGGCATTTGTCGAGCTCCACGAAGCACATCTGTAAGTACCTGCCCGATCGCCAGACTCTCTCTCTCTCGGCATTATTCGCTCTGCTCCGTCTCTCTTACTCCGCGCTGCATTTGTACTGATTTTTGAGTCTTTACATATAGAGAAACTTTGCTATTACTCGGCTTGTGTCACTTTGTTCCTGACTCTGTCCATTCCCATGCGATTTACTCTTAATTTATCTCGCGAACTAGCTACGTAGCCAAATCACTCACGACGCCTCCGTGGGCTCACGTGCACGAGGACGTGCACGTACAGCAAACTGCGCTACGGGCCAGGCTTCGTACAGCCTTCAAGAAGCCTGCAACTAGCTGCTACATACTTTTCCTCTCGCTTGTTCATCGATCAGTGGATGCGCCACTGATCGTTTATATACGGATGCGGACCCCGTCATTCATTGATATCCCGGTCTAAAACACCGTTATATGGGAAAAGGTAGATATTTTATATATTTTAGCTAAGTTCGTTGCGCAGCTTTAAAACCCCTATGGTTCTTATGCTATCAAGGTTTGAATTTTTGTTTTTGAAAATTTTTTGATTTCTTATATCTCTAAAACAATGCAATCAAATACTTCAAAATTTTATTTGGTGATTTACCATAAAGAAAGCTATCTGTTGTGTGTCGTTGCACGTCGTATTCCCTCCCTACGAATTTATGTCATACTGATAATATTAAAATAGCATTCACATACTATATTTTAAAATAATATTTTATTTATTGGAACAATAAATTTCGTTGGAGGAAGCTACGTGCCAATGAATTGACAGCGGTTTGTGTGTGTGTGTGTGTGTGTGTGTGTATACTGCAATATTTTCTAATCGAGGCTATGAATGTCTACAAAATTTAGCATGTATATCTGTTTTCGAATTCTAAATTGGGGAAAAGTAGTTATTTTTAATTTTGCCAGCTAGATTTGTTTTATGTTCGTTTTCTGAATTTTTCAAAATTATTTTTGGCGTTTTTTGTATCATTTTATTGTTACAAACGATTTAGCCTTAACGCATTCGAAAGAGAATTTAATCACCTTTCTTTTCTCGTTTGGCACTCGAGATCGACCGCACTGATCGGCAGCAAAAGTGAAAAAGGTGACCAGGCCTTCATGGTACACTCCATGGAGTTACTGCGTTTACCAAAACGTAAACAATTCATTGTGCCGCGCGCTTAAAGAATTCATTACTCCATGCTCAATAGCTTGCGGGAAAAAGCACATTGTACAAAAATTCATGTGCACGAACTTTGCAAAACTTTTTTGGAAAAGTGTACGATATGAGTGCACAAAGTAGGTCGCTCCCGCTCGAGCAAAGCAATAAGTAATATACTATTATGTAATTGAACATTTTTCTAAGACGCAGACGGCGAATATTTAAATTAAAGAATGAGGCGATTGTCCCATGTAATTATCTTCCACTAGCAGAATAGGAAGAAGCTAAGTGCCAATGACTCAGTAGCGGTTTTTTTTTTTTTTGAAGTGATAACTTCTTATGGGACGTTGAACTTACAATGTTTGTAACTTTCTGAATGCGTTACAGTGATATCTATAGATATACTGGTATAGGACTCTTATAGGCCTCGGTTCAGCAGCCCCCCTCTCCGTGCCAAAATCTAAATACAGCTTTACTCTCTTTGGGCCCTCTCTATGCGCCCTGCAATAAGTATCGGTAATAACTCTCGAAATATATAGATATAGAAACAACGTATTTCTATGGCAGTACTTTATAGATATACAATCCTGTGTATTTATCATGGCCTGGGCGTCAATGTTGATGACGCCGTGACCGAGAGTTATATTGCCAATATAGCTATACTCTCTTATGCGCTCACCACTATATGTTATACTATCTTTATTTTTCTCTTGGAGAAAGAGGTATTAGGGAAAATCTTAAAAAGACCACAGCATGACCTTCCTTGCTAACAATTAGAACTAAATAAAATATAAAAATAGAGCACTATTGGAAATGGGTGAATAAAATGAAACGAAACTCAGAATATTTTACTTCGACTTTGAATTTATTCTGAGAGCACAGAGAAATAGGCACGTCCGATCGCTACAAGGAGCTGCCAGAGACTAAGGGCTGCTAAGGGCTAGAGTGACCGGCAAGCTATCGGTAATGCAAGGGAATGCATTCCGCTGCTCCGTCTGCTGCTTAAGCCTAAAACAATGGTCCCGTTTTTATAACTGCATGCGGGCTCCAGATGGCTAAGCTCTCCATAAAATCGGAGACGAGCGACGCGTTGCAGCGCGTCGCATCGCAAACCCGAACCACTCATAAAACTATAAATCGGGAAACGGATTTACTTTCCCCGCCTCAGCTTTCTACATCTGTTTAGGATTTGTTTTTGAAACTTAAAAACTAGCAATTCTAACAAGCACAAATCTATTAATTTAATCTATTTTTATCGGCATCTGTGCTTTATTTTAATATTTTATTATGTTCTAATCTCCAATTATTAGCAGGGTTGTTTATGGGGTCGTCGAAATAGCCCCATCTCCAATGTCAGCCGTGTATCGGATTCACACCGACTAAACCCATCCTTCTTGCGGCTAGGTGAAAAACACCCAATTGTCTCAAGGAACGCCTTCTATGCCTTTATCGACCTTCAGTAAAGGTGTCTAGCTTCATCTTCTGTGCCCCAGATCCCCGCGGTAATACCATTAAGCATTGCTTCGCGGAAGGCGAATGGCTTTAGCCCTCTTCTATTTGATGTGGTCGTCATCCTTTCACCTGTTCTTCAATCTTTCTAGGATCTTCATTCTCTCTGTCGGCATTGCCCACATAGCATGAAAGCTTTTTGAAAGCTTTCAGGAAGCTTCCTTGGAAGTGTAGGAACTTTACAAGAATATTCCATGGAATCTTCCTGGATGCTGAGAATGTCCGCTTCAAATCACTGTCAGGAAGGTTGCTAACAACAGTACTGTAATATTACTCAAAATCTTTTTGGAAGGTTTTCTGAAAGGTTCTAGAAATATTAATGAAATCTTTTGGAAGATTCCAATAATCTTCCAATATCTTTCAGTATTGTTAGAAAAATTTAGGTAACCTTCTATAAAGGTTTAAGAAAAAATTTGTAGTATTAGATGCATCAAAATTAATTTTTCTATTTATTTAATTCATTTTACACTTATTATTAATACTTATTATTATTCAGTTTTATTAATTTATTATTCATATTGTATTATTCTGTAACAAAGAAATGAAATTAAATTTTTCATCGGCGGTGGGAATCGAACCTGGATCACCAGTGTGGTAGTCAAACATGCTATCCGTTTACCTAAACAGAACTGTTATGTTTAAAAGTTCAGATCTGATATATTAGCTACCTCAACGCGTAAACGAAAACTAATAATAAATAAACATTAATCAAAAAATAATAATAATGTATGATGATATATAAAGTAACCAAAATTCTAATTACTGCTTGAATTAACTTTCATGAAGATAAATAATCTGAATTACATATGAATTGCGTTGGGTCTCTGTACCCTTTCGGCGAATTGTCTGGTTAAATTTCTTTGTTCTCCACTGGACAGATAGAAACTTCGAAGTTTGTCCTCGAGATCTTCCCACGTGTAGCAGGTGCTGGCGTAGTTGCGTCTTCACTGGAGAGCTTCCCCTCGGAAGAGCTCCGGGGCCGAAAATTATATGCGAAGACATTCTCTACTTTTACTCCCTTGGTGCATAATGTACTATTTCCATTCACATTAATTTAAGTTATCACTTCTACCGGGCGTCCCGAGATGCACACATTTTTCTCCTCCGTCGGACACCTGATGGACATTATCTGCGAAAGTCCTGAAGCACGTGCCTCATCATCTTCAAGCACAGCTTACATCTATATATCGAAAGTCACAGAGCGCGTTACCTAGATTTCGCTATCTTCGACGGGCTCATCATCTTCGAGCATAACTTACATCTGCGCATTGAATGCCACGAAATGTTCCTCCTTTAGGACCTGGATATCCCTTTTAAGGAGGTTCATCTGGTATATCGCTAGTCAAAAAGAGGATAATTTTTATAAATTCTTATTTCCTTTTGATACAAGAGACATCTTTTATTTAGGACTTATGAAAAGATAATTTATAACAAAGAATGATTTTAGATAAAGATATCGAACTCTTTATGTGACAAAAAAATTTAATACAGACGACATTTGACTCCGTTTTTGAGGTTAAGTGCACATTTTTTTTTATTAGGTCAATTAATCAGTATGCATAGAGGTACCTATCAATTGTTTTCAAAAGCATTTGAAAAGCATTTGAATTCATCAAATATTAGTTTTCTCATACAAAAATTTACAACAGAAACTGTTGATTCAATAATTATTTGCAAATTAAAACGAGGTAAATGTGATTCTCCATAAGACTCCGTGCAAAAATGGAAAAAATACTTTTATTAATATCTCGTCCCAAAGGTATCCAAATGACCCGAAAGAAAATATTGAACTGTAGCTGATTGAGTAAAAAGTCGTTTTTTAGAGAAATGCCCTAATCACGGGGTAAATTCGTACAGCGTACGCTGCAATATGTTCTAAATCCCTGGAGGCGCAAATAGAAAATGCATGTTCGTAGGATCAAAGTACGGGAAAAGAGCTTCAATTTAAAAAAAATTGTTAAAAATGGTTGCTTAGGTAAAAAGTTGTCTACGTCCGAAAAAAGCGAAAAAATCACGAAAAAAGAAGGGAAATTATTGTATCCCCATTTGAAATACACGTAAATACGAATTTACTCCGAACGAGTGAAAATCTTGCTATGGTCAGTATACAAGCTCAACGAGTCGTACGGTGGCCTAACCGGCGTGAAAAACGGCTGTCGAACGATTTAACTCATCTCGCGTACAAACGTCCAACTGTACCGATAACTGAAATTTGTAGTACCGACACAAGCTAAAAAGTAGTGCACTAAAAGCTAACCTCAATATACGAAATTGCCCCTCTACGAATTAGCCCCATCCTCCCCTATACATGCGTTCGGCTCGTAGATGATGAGTACGTTATTTAGGTATCTCGTAGACGATGTCCAGGTGATCAGCGGAGGAAAAAATAATTATATAGGAAAAGCATTACATGACTTTTGTCCAACTGAGTTTCTCGGACACTTAGATATCTTCTACTAGCGCCCCGGGTACCGTGCTCATCATCTTTAAGCAGAACTTACGTCGATATATTGAAAGCCATGGAGGGCACTACCTAAACTTAATTTTTTCCTCCGCCGGACATCTGGACAACGTCTTCAAGCACAACTCATATCTATAAATCAAAAGCCAAGGAGCACGTTACTTACAATAAAATAACATTTGTTTTCATTATAAACACCTGGACAACATTTTTTGAGTTCTGGGTGACCGGGACGCATGCTGAGGGTGATAACCTATGTAGACATTAAGAGTTTAGCATTTGTAAGACTAATTGAGATAGTTAGAATACTAATACAAATTATTAATATACATAATAGCATCAAAATTGTATAACCTCAAATTATTATACTAATAATTTCCCCAAGCGTTTGCTAAAGATTGGCTTAGATCTAATCAAATCGTTGGCTCTTACGAAAATAAAGCGCAGAGATCTGGGCATAGATCTCTGCAGAGATTTCTGCACAGATCTCTGCAGAGATCTCTGCACAAAATTTGGACAATTTTTATGAAATTTCCACAATATTCTGGGAAGCAAAAAAATAATATAATGAGTGCCTATATAGGAGTTACCATCCAGATGATAGCAAAAAACTCTGGTTGTGAAGTCCAACATTTTTATTTTTTATGTTATAAAACATTTTTTGTTCGAATCAAATTATTAAAAAATAAAAATTTTGGAGTTCACAACCAGAGTTTTTTCGCTATCATCTAGATGGTAACACCTTTACAGACACTCATTATATTTTTTTTTTGCTTCTAAGAATATTCTGGAAATTGAATAATAATGGTCCAAATTTTGTGCAGAGATTTGTGCAGAAATCTCTGCAGATATCGATGCACATATCTCTACACATTATTTTCGTAAGGGGGCCTACGGAGTTGCCTAATAATTAGTAAGCGAGCCATTTTGCTTGGGTTATTTTCTACCAAGGTAATTCACTTTTGTAAGAACACACTAGCCCCAAACACATGTGAATTGAATAAGGCGACAAAAGTTGTGGTCTTACTAAGGCAAATTAAATTATGAGTTTTTAATTTTAAAATTATTTTTAATGGGTAGTCGGAGCTACGCTGATTCGTTAAAATATTTTAGCTTACCAAACCGCAAAAAATTTTTTACGCTATTATAATGATTTGTATTACCCAAGTTTTATGTTTGTGTAATCACGCATAACTTTTGCAAACAATAATAATTACAAATCGAAATGAAGACGATTGAAACTGAGAATCAGTAATACAACTGTCACTTTCATATCGACGTATCCTCCAATAACTAGCACAATTTATAAAGACCTATTCTAATCAGCCATTTTTAGAGCATCAGAGTAAGATGAATTTGTTTCAGACATGATCAACTTAAGTATACGAATTATATCTGAAGTTATCAGGCCCTGGACAAATTATTTAACTTGTGTGCTATAAAAATGGCTAACTAAAATAGGTATTTTTTTACTTGTGCTAGTTTTTGTAGGAACCCGGTGATATATAATATCGAAAAAATAACATTTTTCAGTTATTAAATTAACAAAAACTCTGTTTTAAGGTAACCTACACAATAACAAACAATTATCAATTGGGTTTATGATGGTATGAAATGTATTATAGCAAAACAATGTAAACTATCGTTCAAGGTGAGATCGCAATTGGTCATGTTATCCCCGACATTCCCTTAAGGGGGTCTCAAACCCATTTCTGCGATTTTACCAACCTTGCGGACAGTAGTGCAGGTAGTGCTTATAATAACCTCTGGCACCATCTGGCGTCAACCACTACAAAAATTTGCAATATCGAAACTCACACTGCGTGTTGCCGTACACGCAGATTTGATATAACGAAAAATGCCTATACATGATGATCTGTATCTCGTATATACATCACACGTGTTTCGGCTACACGCATTTTTTACAATAAAATAACTGGCATTTCGCATATACACGCGTGTTTCGAATACACGCTTTTTATATTATAAAAATTAATAAATAATTACGTGTATTTCGCATATACACACGTGTTTCGAATACACGCTTTTCTTATGGCAAAAAACTACTTTTGAGATGTGCAATTTTTTTTCCCAGAAATTTGAAAAAAATGAGTTTATGTATAAATGATGCATTGTATAAAGTTGAAACTTGGTATAAAAGCCCTTGTTATGTCTTTCAACAAATTTATACAGTTTAGTGACTTAAGCGTAACCAGAAGATCTAGTTTGTTCTAAATTGTCGCTTTTAGCGCAAGTGTTTTCGAACAAAGTAGATCATCTGATTGTAGTAAGTGCATCAAACTGCTGAAATATAGTGAAATACATTACGAGGGCTTATTATATCAAGTTTCAAGTGTATACAATGCACCACTTTTGAGGTATGCAATTTTAGTCAAAAAAAAAAAAAAAAAAATTGAGTTTATGTACAAGTGATGCAATGTTTAAACTTGAAACTTGGTATGCAAGCCCCTGTTATACATTTCAACATATTTATACAGTTTAGTGACTTAAGTGTAACCAGGAGATCTAGTTCGTTTTAATTATACGCTTTTAGCGCAAGTGTTTTCGAACAAAATAGATCTTTTGGTTACACTCAAGTCACTAAACTGTATAAATATGTTGAAATACATAACACAGGCTTGCATATCAAGTTTCAAGTGTATATGTTACATGAGGTTTCACCACAGCAATTTTTAACCACACAAATCTTAAAAACTTAAATTTATATAGATGTGCTATATCATCATATAGACTTGCGACAAAATTTTGGCCTGCAAAAAGCTTTGGAAGGAACAAGAAGCGTCAGAAGCTACTTAATTAGCCGTATAAAAGGAGATGTACTAGTATAAGCAGCAAGTTGACCTTGGTCGAGGACCAGTAGGGAATCCTGAACATACAGCTGTTGCAGGAGTTGCTTGTATAGCAGCAGCAGCAGTTGACCAAGCTCGAGTAGCAGCAGCAGCAAAAGTTGTACAAATATAAGCAGCAAAAGCTGCACACGCAGCAGTTGCAGCAGTGGTCCCTGAATATGCAGCTGGAGTACACTGTGGACCAGTAACTCCAGCAGCACTGGACTCCGTACTAGTAACAGCAGACCCTGGTCGAGGACCTACTGTAGATCCTTGATGTACAGCTGTAGAATGTATACCAGCAACTTCCAACTTCAGGGTCGTCTACAGATGATTGAAACAGGTCAGCAAAGCTAACCAGGCCAGCAAACAGTGTGATTTCAGCTCCAGGGTTGTCTTCTGATGATTGAATCTGGTTCCAAGGTCATCCTCAGATGTTCGAAGCCTCCAGCAACGCCAGTCAGTACCACCAGTGAGTGTGAACATGGTTCCAAGGTCCTCCTCAGCTGATTGAAGCCTTCAGCAACGCCAGCCATCACCACCAAAGACCGTGAACCTGGTTTCAAAGTCGTCTCCAGATGNCAGATAACTGAAGCCTCACGAAACGCCAACCAGCATCAGTAGCAGCAGACAGTTTTTATCCAGCTCCAGAGTCATCTTGTTTGTAGCCGTCAATGCCAACCTATAATGCACAGACAGTGTAAATCAGCTATAGAGTCATCTACACATAATAAAACCACGTAATCACTGATTTCACTGCACATAACACAAGAAATACTTGTGAATTTTGAGTGTCGACGCAGACGTCAGTAGGTCCACAGATCGACGCGCACAATGTATGCGCAGTCGTCGCGGACAGAGCAACGAACAGCTGTTCGGCGTCGCTTGGATGATAATAAAACTATTTTTTTTTTTGTTCAAATTATGGAAAACCAAGACATAGTTACCCTTTCTCTCATCATTTTATATCTATGTGCAAAGTTTCAAGTCGATCTGTCAACGCATATAAAAATGGCATTTGAACAAAATGTTCAGCATGCACACGCTGCAGCTACTGGCTTTTGTTCAAATGCCATTTGTTAACGCATTCAAATATTGACTTGAACTTGAAACTTTGCATTGCGGTAGATGATTCCGAGAGGAAGGGCAACTATGTCTTGGTTTTTGATAATTCACCGTATTTATTTAGTTTCAAGCAATTTTCTACCGAGTACTCGTTCTATCGACTCGGTCGGTAAAAATTGGGTTTGAGACCCCCTTAAAACGATTCCACCAATAATAGAACGATGATAAAGATATAGCTGAAATTTTGTTTACAGGTTAGCGATAAATACCTCAGAAATCGACGGCTGACTGGAAGATCACCGTATCTCAGCCGCGGCTTCGAGAACGCCGTATCCCGGCGACGGCTTTGAGAACACTGTATCTTAGCCGTGGCTTCGAGAACGCCGTATCTCGGAAACGGCTTCGAAAACGCCGAATCTGAGCCACGGCTTCGAGAACGCCGTATCTGAGCCGCGGCTTCGTGAACGTTGTATCTCGCACGCGATTTTTTTTCTCCAATTTTGTAGTAGCAGTACTGCGCGAATTTATAATATACATTTGCAAGACATTTGTGTGAAAAATTCTGAAAAAAATCAGAATTACTTATTTTTTATCGCCTTTGCTTATATCATAATAACTAATACCATTAAGCGAATCGGATTCAACTTAATGGACGAATCAAATTATAAATCATTGTTATTGATTATTTTTTATGATAAATAATAATTTTAAATTATTAATTAAATAGTTTAAATCCCCTTTTTCAATAATTATTATGATATTTAAAATTATTGGTCTATTATTTTGATATATTTTAAAAAACATTGCTTACGATCGAAGAAGAATTAATCTAAAAACTAATCCGAATCATCTTGTGCAAAGAAATGAGCAACATCATAAGTATAACAAAATCCAGCAAATTCCCCTTAATTACTCTGGTAGAATCGGTAACCCACTTAATGGCCAGTTCTTGGCATAGAATCTAAGAACTAGACAGTTTTATTTGCCATTTCTTAGGCAGAATGTAACGCTCTTTCTCCCACTTAATGGGCAGTTCTTGGATTCAATTTGCGTACCTTGTTTTTATGTACAAACTGCCCATTATAGTTGGTCGAGTTACACAGCTGAGTTTCACGTGGCTTATCGCGGTTCGAGGGTAGAATTGGAAAGTCGTGGCTAGCAGGCTTCGATTCGAGTTTTTTGGTTATAGGAAAGTATACAATAGTTATTTGCATCTGAAAAAATTCTGTCGGACCGGGGATTTGAACCCACGCCCTGCACGAGGACAAATAAATAAGGTTGTGCGCCTTAACCGACTGAGCCACGCAGACGTTCTTCTACACAAGCCCTACGAGCTTCGCTATATGTTTAAATTATTAAAATTATTCAGTTCATGCCTAAATATTAATAATTTTGTATCTTGCATCCAAAAAACTAATTGATCTATTGATACTTTCATGAAATATAATTCTCACCTATAAAAAATACACAAAATATCGCTACTTTTGAGGAATTTAAAATGTCTAGTTTTTTCACATTTTACTTAGCCAGTTTCTGCCATTACCACCATTTTAAATAGGCGCTTTTCTACCAGGGTATAGAAGAATCATTTAAACACAAAGCGGATTTTGATCTTGAATAACTATAGTGAGATTAATTCTTCTAGAGTAAGAAATGATTTTTGTCAGTGCAGGTAAGCTAGAATATGCTGACTAGTTTATAGAAGCAACAACTGGATCAACACACTACTCCACAGGCAGCTCGCAAAGATAAGAAAACCAAAGATAACAATAAATAGGTTATAATGGCTACTTTTGATTACTTAGATATAATACAAAATGATTCTTTTCAAAATGAAAAAACATGTAGTAGTGTTGATATTTTTAATAAAATCAGTAGTAGTAAAAATGATACGATCATGCATATAAATGTCAGAAGCATGAATGCTAATTTTGATAAAATAAAAGTACTAATTGAAAGTTTAGCTATAAAGCCATCTATTGTTGTCTGCACGGAAACTTTTCAACAGATTAATTATAAAATATACGAATTAAAAGGATCTGACTATGAATATAAGTGTTATTATAATCATAGTACGATAAACAAAAATGACGGTGTCATAGTTTTTGTAAATGCTATACTAGACCAAAGCACAGATGTGATTGAAATGGGTAGGATTAAGATTGTAAATACGAGTATTAAGCTAAGTAACCAAAGTAATCTTGAGGTGTCAGCGGTTTATAGGTCACATGGGATTCCAAAATCTGAATTTATTCTAGAGATAAATAAATTTTTAATTGCGAATAAAAGTGTTAAAAATCACCTAGTAATAGGTGATTTTAATATTGACTTACTAGAATATGATAATTACAGTCAGGAATTCCTATGTAATTTCTTTGAGAAAGGGTACATCCCAGGCTTTGTTGGTATTACTAAACCACCAGTTGGAATCGCTAAGGGCTCCTGTATCGACAATATTTTTATAAAAACAAACAATTTAAAACCAACTACATACAAAATAAAACTTTCAATAACAGACCATTATCCAATATTTATTGCGTTAAACAAGATCAAGGAAAAAACAAAACAACCGAAAACCTTTGTAAATTATAAGAAATTAATAGGCATCGCTAGAAATAACAACTGGAGACGAATATTGTCGATTCAGGATCCTAACTTGGCGACCGATGTGCTCGTAAATGAGATTAAAGATTGCATAGATCTAGCAACTACTAAAAATAGAAAAAAGAAACAAGGTGGTAGAAAGAACTGGATCACAGGTGCTATATTGAAATCATGTGAAACTAAAGAGTTTTTGTATGATTTATGGCAACTGGATATAAAAAATGATCAACTTAAATTACAGTACAAAAAATATGCTAAAATACTAGACAAAGTTATTAAGGATGCTAAAATTAAATACGATCAAAAACAGGTTCAAAGCAATATTAATAATCCAAAAAAGCTATGGGAAGTCATTAATAGTAAAATTGGAAATAAGAAATCCAGAGAAACCATAAATCATGTAAAAATTAGTGATAGGAAAGTAACTAATAAAACGGAAATTGCGAATAATATGAACAGTTTTTTCTGTGAAATGGGTCGAGAGTTAAGTACGCGAATTGAGAAACCGGATAATGTGGAACTCAAACTACCAGCGATGAACCCTATTACAATTTTCATTAATCCAACGAATACAAGTGAGGTAATATCTGTAATCAATGCATTAAAAATTAGAAGTGGTGGAATTGACAATATCAACTCCAAAACCTTAAAATTAATTAGTAAATATATAGCTGAAGCAATCACTTACATTATAAACTTAAGCATTGAAACAGGTATATGGCCTAACGCACTCAAGAAGGCTGAAATTGTCCCAGTCTACAAATCAGGTGAAAAAAGTAAAATCACTAACTATCGGCCTATTTCATTAATATCTAATGTAGCGAAAATTTTTGAAAAAATAATACACAGTAGACTTTATGATTTTGTGACTGAAACTGACATAATTTCAGAGCACCAATTTGGCTTTGTTAAAAAAAAGGGCACCAAAAATGCACTAAACTACTTAATGAACTTGTTATATAACAATATCGACAAGAGTATTCCTACCATAGTCACATTTCTTGACCTTGCTAAGGCCTTTGATACTGTGGACCATAGTATCTTACTGGATAAACTATACTGCATGGGCATTAGGGGGCAAGCTTTGACACTGCTCTCTAGTTACCTTAGTAACAGATATCAAAATGTAAAAATTGATGGTTATGTGAGTGATAACCTATTAATAAACACCGGTGTTCCACAAGGTACGATACTTGGTCCACTGTTGTTTATCTTATACATAAATGATTTACTACAGGAGATACCTATGGAGGCTATTCTGTCGTATGCAGATGATACTGCTATAATTGCTACAGGAGATAGCTGGGAGAAAGCCCAAGATAATATGAATAATTATTTGATACAAATACACAAATGGCTTGCAGTAAATAAGCTGTCATTGAATGTTGATAAGTCGGTTTGTATGACTTTCGGTAGCTATGTCGGCAGTGTTCCCAAACAAATGGATGTAAAAATACAGGATAAAAAATTAACTAGAGTAGAGAACTACAAGTATCTGGGCATAGTTATAGATTATAGACTAAACTGGGATATGCATATGTTATATATTGTTAAGAAAACTAAGTATCTAGTATACATTTTTTACAAAATTGCGAAATCAATGTCAACTGAGACTTTGATGTTAATATACTATGCGTTCTTTCATAGTATCATGAGCTACGGTATCATTGCTTGGGGTGGTGCTTATAAGAATAATAGAGATTTGGTACAAAAAATACAGAAAAAAATTCTAAAAATAATAAATAAGAATAAATTTGTCACGCATAATAAACCACTCAATCTCGAACAATTGTTTACCCTGGAATCACTAAAAATATACTATAATGATCTCAAAGAGCAATACCTCAACTCAACTAGTATTACTAGGAATAAAAGTATTATAGTACCGAGAAATAAAAAGAGAATTAGCAATAAGAACTGTTATAATAAAGCGATCTCAACATTTAATGATTTGCCGAATAACCTAAAAGTGTTAGAAATTAGCAAATCGAGTCAACAGGAGATAATTAAGGAATGGATAAAATCCAACTGTTGATATCTAAAATGTTATTATTTATGTATGAAATAATTTATGTATGCATATAATGTGTAAAGTAGTGAGGATCGAGGCCACTACTAGTCATGCGTAAATTTAGCATAAGTTTTAGTTTTAAGTGTTTTTTATATTTATATTTTTATTAGTTTGTAACCAAATGCCAGGCCTGCGGTCAGATAACTTTGTTTATCTTTGCAGGGATGCAGAGTATGTATTGTATTCTGTATTTTATTTCTGGTCAATAAATATCAATATCAATATCAATAAAATAATTATACTTTTCAAAATTAGTATTTTAATGCTTACTTGCCGTCCCGTTGTCTTGTAGTCTACGATGTGCATAGAGTAAATCATATGCATACTAATTACTAAAAACAACTTATCGATTACTTTAAAAAAAAAAAAAATGGGTCGCTTTTTCGACACTTGACATTCATGGCCTCCCGATTGGAAAAATAATTGTATATAAAGTAAATCAGCGTTACCAATTTTGATACAATTCAGTACATTACTGTTATACTTGGTACGCGGACGTACACCTCACGTACGTATACGTTGATTTGGTTACGATTCGACAGATTTCTGTACAAGCATTGTACAGAAATGTGCGATAAACGTACGCGACTACGCGAACGTACGCAACGTACGCGAATGCTACGGAAACGACCGGTTGTTTTGAATAAAAAACTGTTTTAAACATAAATTTTATGATTTTTACAGAAAACCTCAACTGAAACTCGTACGAGATATCCTTCATTTTTTACGGATATAATTATCTTAGTTTGTAGTAACGTGATCGGCCTTATATACCAACTAGCCTGAAAACTTATCGCTTGCGAGAAGAATAAACCGGGCGCCACCTGGGAGTGGGTCCGATACTATAATTTTTTTTTTTGGTACACTAAATTTTTGTAAGTTTGCATACATCTACGTACGTTCGCGTACGTTCGCGTACGTTTTGGTATAATGCTGTACATAATGTTCGAATCGTAACGAAAACGTACGCGAACGTACGTGAACGTACGTGAATATACATAATCGTACGGAACCATACTGAATTGTAACTAAAACAATGGGGCTCACAACGTATCGTGTTGTGTTTCTAGATGAATTTTAGCGTTCAAAAGTTTCCAGGGTAGGCTAATCACACCTACGCCTTTCTCAAACCCGGTGTCGTGAGTAAGATTTCCATCAGATCTGAAAAAACTGATCGCGCTGATGGGGGCTCGAACCCACGACCCCTTGACCGCGAGGTAGGTGGTTTACCACGAAGCCATCGCCGGTCTTATCGATTACTTAACTCTAATTAATTTAATTTTAATTTTATCGATTACTTAAAGATAAATCTCCGATATAATATGAAAATGTATCGCCTTTTCAATCAAGCCAAATCGTAAAGCAAAATTGTTAAAGTATAAATAATATTATAATTCCAAAACTTCTTACTATTTTTGCAAGTTATTAAACTTTACATTGAGATTTTTTCTTTGCAACAAACATATATTTGAAGATTTTTACGACAACATGCTGATAGTAAAGCTCCTTAGATTATAATAAAAACATGTTCTTATTTTAATTAATATTATCTACCAGATTCACACCTTAAAAGTAATAATTCGAATGTTTCATCGATAGACTACAAAACAACGGGACGACAAGTAAGCATTAAAATAATAATTTTGAAAAGTATAATTATCTTATTTTTTATAAACTAGTCAGCATATTCTAGCTTACCTGCACTGATAAAAATCATTTCTTACTCCAAGAAGAATTAATCTCACTATAGTTATTCAAGATCAAAATCCGCTTTGTGTTTAAATGATTCTTCTATAATTAAGAGGAATTTGCTGGATTTTTTTATACTTATGATGTTGCTAATTTCTTTGCACTAGATGATTCGGATTAGTTTTTAGATTAATTCTTCTTCGATCGTAAGCAATGTTTTTTTGCTAGTGTGCTGATTTTTAACACTTGGAATTTTTAAAACTGATTTCACTACATTCATTAGCGTATATTGATAAAAATAGAGAAAACCATTTGACAATTTCTTTAAGAATTTTATAACTTTTTAGAGGAAAAATTATAATTATAATACTAAGATAGATTCGTTATAAAACCTACATCGAGGTTGGTGAGGATGAACACATAACTTATAGTTGCCAACATTTTAAAGGTATTTTTTTAACTGATTTCATAACCTTTAAAAGAGTTTCATTAAATAAACTTATAAAGAAACGTTTATGACACCAACACTCTGACAAGAGGCCTTAATATTGTCGCAGTTTACGGAGACTAGCATAACTCAAATTTTCTGCTCTTTTTTTAGTAAAGGCTAAAGTTTAGTAGGAAGCTGTGATATTGCACAGCTAAAAATTGATGTTGTGTATCGGCCAAGCAGCATAGTAGGCTAGGACTTCTAGGTGTTACGGGTATGCTAAGCTTAAAGCTGATCGCTTCGTTGACGTCTACCACCTCCTCGTCCTCGAATTTGACAAGATGGTTGCCATAGTCGATCGCGTTCCAACTCGAACTCGTTCTTGGGCTCTGATTGTTGATTGAAGCGTGGAGCATCTATACGGCGGTCGTTGTTGCAGTGCCTGCTAGCTATGCGGCAAGCTCTACTGCACTGATAATATGTGGGCCTTAATTCGAGCTGGATGAGTCGACCATGATTCAAGTGGCGCCACAGTCACTCTTATGCCAAGGTTGAAACAGCTGTAACGAAAAAAGGAAGATCTTGTCATTCATTTTCGACTCCGGGGAATAACTAAATGTATAATGAGGTCTTGAAGTTAGAGTATCTGGTTGCCGGTGAGGAATCTTTGGCATACGATTCGAACGAACAGCCACGGAGATCATCCTTAAAACCGACGAGTCGGCAAGGACGAGTAAAGAGAGCTCGTGAGGTGTTGAAGACAAGCTTAGCTAGTGACCACCGATCACTATCGATCTTGCTCTTGATGTCGCAGTCCAGAATGTTCTGATGGTGCAATTTGTCGATGTCCAGTGTCTAGTCAAAATGGTCGTTGAGGTTAGAATTACAGCCATCAATAGGATCTTGGTCGAACTCTAATAGTAGAAAGTAGGCATACTTGAAATCAAGCTTAGATTATCCATGGATTACGCACGCTGTCGACTTGCTTTCTATGTCGCTAGAACGATTTCCCAGCGCCTAGTTTGCAGTCCATTGATGTGAGCCAGAGGTCCCGAGCACGCTGCTATGTTTATTCTCATACACGTCGAGTTTGTGACTATCTATGATATAATTAAGTGCTTGAGTCGTTAGCGAGCGCCCAGCGCTTATACATATACATATATGGTGGGCTTGGACTTGTTGCGGGATGTTGTCGGTATGCTGAGCATGAGGGTGGACGGGCTCAGGTACTGCCGATCTCCTGGGAAAGCGTTGGCTCCTCGTTGACATTTACTTCCTCTTCGTGTTTAAACTCGAAGAAACCGTTGCCGCAATCACGTCCCATCTCCCATTCTCGGGCACGTTGTCTAACGCGCCGTCCAGGAGTCGCTATATACAGCTGTCGTTTAAGTGCAGGCTTCTGATCCTCTTTAGGCTCCGTTTTGACTCAAAACGGCTGCGGCGAACTCCGCTGCACCGATGGCATGTGAGAGGTAGATAACCGAGTTCAAGTTAAGATTCAAGTCGCTGGAACGGAAGATTAAGAAAAATTAGACCTTGCAGTCTTCGACACATTTCGGAGGTTAAAGCGAATGAGGTTATGCAGAAAGATGATCGCGACGTAGGCATTACAGCCAACAAGGTCGTCGCCGAGCTCAAGCAAGATATAAAATTATTAATATTTAGGCATGAACTGAATAATTTTAATAATTTAAACATATGGCGAAGCTCGTAGGGCTTGTGTAAAAGAACTTCTGCTTGGCTCAGTCAGTTAAGGCGCACGACCTTACTTATTTGTCCTCGTGCAGGGCGTGGGTTCAAATCCCCGGTCAGACAGAATTTTTTCAGATGCAAATAACTATTGTATACTTTCCTATAACCAAAAAACTCGAATCGAATCCTGCTGTAACTCAGCTGTGTTACTCGACCAACTATAATGGGCAGTTTGTACATAAAAACAAGGTACGCAAATTGAATCCAAGAACTGCCCATTAAGTGGGAGAAAAAGCGTTACATTCTGCCTAAGAAATAGCAAATAAAACTGTCTAGTTCTTAGATTCTATGCCAAGAACTGGACATTAAGTGGGTTACTGATTCTAGCAGGGAATTGTGGCGCGTAAAGTAGGGAGGTTTAACCATTTTTGTTTTAGTTTTTATCCTTGCTTTCGCTCGCCTTCCTCCTATGTGCTGAATAATTTTTTACATAAATATTATTTCATAATAAATTGCGGCGCGTGGGGTAGGGAGGTTAAAGCATTTTCGTTTTACTGATGCTCGCTATCGCTCGCCTTCCTCCAATGTGCCAGTTTATTTTTGTTTAATTTCATGTCATAATAAATTGTGACGCGTGTGGTAGGGAGGTTTAAGCGTTTTTGTTTTAGATTTTATCCTCGCTTTCCCTCAAATTCCTCCGGTGTGCCGAGGTATTTTGTTATTGTACTTGATATATACGCACGGGGCAGGTGGGTTTAGATATTTTCGTTTTACTGATCCTCGCATGTGCTCGCCTTTCTCCGATGTGCCGACATATTTTGAAAATTAGTATTTTTATATATAAAATATCGCGGTGCGTGGGGTAGGTGAGTTAAAGCACTTTTGTTTTAAATGTTAATCTCGCTCAGCTCGCCTTCCTCCGACGATATGCCAAATTAGTTCTTATATAAAATCTCGCAGTGCGTAGGGTAGGTGGGTTTAAGCATTTTTGTTTAAGATATTTTCCTCGCTTTGCTCGCCTCCCTATGATGTGCCGGCGTATTTTTTAAAATAAATATTCTCATATTTTAATCAGCTCCACGTGGAGTAGGTGGGTTAAAACGTTTTGGTTTTAGAAATAATCTTTATCTTTCCACGCCTTCCTCTGATCTGCCAGCGTATTTTTGAAAAAAAAATGCTCGTGAAAATTGTGGCGTATGGGGTAGGTGGGTTTAAGCATTTCAGACTGAGATAATTTTGTAAGTCTGAAAATTAGTATTCTTATATAAAATCTCGAGGTGCGTGGGGTACGGATGGTCGAAAATTGCGTAAAAAAGGCATGTTCTGTGCATTATAGAGGTACAAACATTCATAATTATTATTTACTTTATTACTATCAAGTTACTGAAGACATGACTATTATTTTAGTTTTAAAAAGTCTCCGAATTTGTTTAATTGAGCCTGTCCGATAATAGGCTACGCGAGTGTTCGGTATAATAGGCTATAAGTGCGAAAATCCTCTAAATTTCTATGTATTTTTCATGATTGTTAGTAATTTTTGGACGCTATCTAATAAAATTTTGATAAATTACAGTTATATAATTTCTTTTATTTCATAATACAGAAAGCATGTATTACATCAGTATAGCGCTAATTTTGATGTAAGAATAAGAATTGTACTTCATTTAGTAAAAAAGTAATAAGCAAGTAATATTTTTTATAAAATATAGAATTAGAAGCTCATTTTTATAAATAAAGGTCAATTCGAATTTTTCGGAACGTCTAAGTTATCAAAAAATTTCAATTATCTTCATTAGATTATTAAAAAATATATAAAAATACATTTTTCATGTGCTGTAATTGTTATTTCAAACATGTAGGTGAAAAGACAAAAAACAAAAAAAATCTTCCGAGAATGGGATTTGAACCCCGATGCATACGAATCCGCTGCACGAGCTCGTTGCCACGGGCGACGGGTAAGCGGGGTGGGGGTCTCTGGCTAGATGCGTATAGTTCGGTCGAGCGCCACATGGTAGTGTCGTGGTCGAATTCGGTACGCTTTTTTAACATTGCATCTTTCTACTAATCTCTCTGATAAAATTTTACTCTTTAAATATGAATCTATTATTTAAATAAATCTTGGTACGGTCGGCGGCCTGGCTCGACACGGAGTGACTCTGTAGGTACTATCGTCGGGAGAATGTCGTTTGTCCTTTCCTGACTACTTACGTCACGGCATCGTCGACGCTTGTCGCACTCATTAGCCTTATGTGCCTAAAGTGCAATGTCGGCGTTGCACGTGCGCTTGGTACCAGGAAAGGGAAAAGTGTTTATGACTACAGAATTTTTGGTCATTTGATATTTTACTGGCCTTGAATTCTGTAGTCTCTTTTACGTGAGGAAGTTTCGAGAAAATTCTCGAGTTAGATTTATAATTAATTTCGAAGCAAAACTTCGTCACGTAACACATAGGTATAAAAGTTAAATATTCATTTTCATCACTTTTTAATTCAAACTAGGAAATCCATTATAAGTGCGCTTCGCGCACCTCTTATTATACCATCAATTCTATCTTTCCAGACTGATTTTAAATTTTGCCGCCTGCTGAGATTCACAGTTCAAAGCGTTTGTAGGTTATGTAATAATATTCACGTTTCTAATTCGCGTTCTTTAATTCTTGTACCAGGCAACTGGACATCAATTAAATGCTTCACATCACTTTTTTAAGAGAGGAAGAAAGGACTAGAATCTTGATATGTTGCTACGAGCCAAGCTCAGCTCTGGTGGTGTTGAACTACAGGGCCCTTTTCATGCGCACGCTGAAACGCCAGTAGTATATAGACAGTTATGGCGAGACACAACAAATGACGTCATCACCGACGCCTTCTTATCTTATCATGTAAACAAACCATTAAGATAAGATAAGATAAGGTATCATGTTTATATAAACAAGTAATTAACATTATCTTTATTACTTGTAAACAAATAATAATAATAATCTTAATTACTTGTATGTATAAATAAACATAATATCTTATCTTAATTGTTTGTTTACGCGATAAGATAAGAAGATGTCGGTAATGACATCATTTGTTGTGCATAGCCATACCGACTTAGTAAAAAAAAAAAAATTTACATTGTATTATAAAAAAATCATTTATTATAAAAAAAATATTATCAATCACCATGTTAGCACTGACCCACACCACACACACACACACACACCACACACCCACACAAACACACCACACACACACAACACCACACAACACACACACACACACACACAACAACACAAATACATGTGTACACATACGTACAACGTACGCACACAAACACCTGCGATGCAGTGTCACTATCCAGCTTCTTATCTTACGCGCAACCTTTGTCACTTTGCGCGCGCTCTCTCCTCTCTCTTACGCACAAGCTCCTTACTCTCTTCTACACACAAGCTGCCCCTCACACACACACACACACACATGCTCTGTCCCTCTCTTTCACGCACACGTTCGCTCGCTCTCTTTCTCTCGCGCGTACGCTATATCTCTCTCTCCCTTCCGCGCGCCCGCTCTCTCTTTCACGCTCTGTCTCTCTCCCTCTCTCTCTCTCTCTCTCTCTCTCTCTCACGCACACGCTCGCTCCCTCTCTCACGCATACGCTCTTCCTTTCTCTCTCTCACGCTCACGCTCTCTTTCACTATACCATATCTCTCTCTCTCTCTCTCTCTCTCTCTCTCTCTCTCTCTCTCTCTACCGGCCTTGGTGAGTACTAGACGCTTCGTTGTTACGCCTACTTTGTACTGCTTTTTCTGCCGCACTCTGCCTTCGGGCGCCTTTTGTTACAGCTTGTTGCACGCACCTTAATGCAACCTTCAGAGTGACATATAATTCACTGGAGGCTGCATTCTTTTCTCTCCCTCTCGCTTACGCACAAGCTCCGTCTCTCTTCTACACACAAGCTACCCCTCACACACACACACACACACACACACACATGCTCTGTCCCTCTCTTTCACGCATACGTTCGCTCGCTCTCTTTCTCTCGCGCGTACGCTATATCTCTCTCTCCCTCCCGCGCGCCCGCTCTCTCTTTCACGCTCTGTCTCTCTCCCTCTCTCTCTCTCTCACGCACACGCTCACTCCCTCTCTCACGCATACGCTCTTCCTTTCTCTCTCTCACGCGCACGCTCTCTTTCACTATACCATATCTCTCTCTCTCTCTCTCTCTCTCTCTCTCTCTCTCTCTCTCTCTACCGGCCTTGGTGAGTACTAGACGCTTCGTTGTGTACGCCTACTTTGTACTACTTTTTCTGCCGCACTCTGCCTTCGGGCGCCTTTTGTTACAGCTTGTTGCACGCACCTTAATGCAACCTTCAGAATGACATATAATTCACTGGAGGCTGCATTCTTTTCTCTCCATCATCTTCGCTGCAAGCATCTGCCTCCTGACCTAACCTCAATTCGCTCGGCTTTGTTTTCTTTCCTACTTGGCTTGGTTTTTGCTCTCCACACAGTCTCGGCGCGACATCTCACAGGACAAGGAAACAACATCTTCGCCCGCTCTATATTATCGACTGCCAGTAAGTTGCCGTCGAAATGAGTACAAGTGGAGTAAGGCCCGCGGATCCACCTTCGATCATCTGCGATAAATGCGACAAGCCCATTCAGACCAGGGGCCCTAAACAATGTGAACTTTGTCACAACCACTTCCACACAAAGTGTATCACATTCAGATCCCTGCCTGTGAAGGGCGTCGCGACGTTTGCCTGCGAGACCTGTGCTGACGTGTACACTAAGAGAAGGCTGGAGTTGTCACTTAACAGTAGCACCCAGACCGTCTCTAAGGGCAAGGCCAACAACAACACCACGACCAAAAGAAAGCCCGCCTCTGCGCCTCCCTCCACCAGTACATCGCGCAATCAGTCGCCGGCGCGTCAAACATCGAGTGCAGCTGATGTCACACTGCAGGACATCCTCGCAGCGTTGACAGAAATACGCGCCAAGCAGGACGAGGCGGTGAGGGAGCAAAGGAGCATGTCCATGAAGATCTCTGGTCTGGAGGAAAGGCTTGGCCCCATCGAGCTGCGTCTCAGGGCCCTCGACGATCTACCTCTGCTTCAAACCCGTATGGAGAAGGCAGAGCAGAGCATCACGGAACTCAGGGCGCAGCTACGGGACCTGTCTGCGAGGCCTCTCCCTTCGCTGCCCAAGGACGGCAACAATAATAACAGCAACAACAACGCCGCCACGCCTGCCACTGTCATCCCTGCGGAGATCGCCAGTCTGCGCAGTGAACTGCAGAAGGTAAAGCGACAGCAGGAAACTTCTGCCAACAACACCGTGGTACTGTCGGGTCTATTCTACACACGTGAGACCCGCCTCGATCTACTGGCATTCTCTGTGCTGTCGGCCCTAGATCCCTCTGTCCTCAGAAGGGACATCGCAGGAGCAAGGGTCATGGGAAGACTTAATGCAGCCACTGCCACCTCGGCTGCAGACAGCAGACTTCCACCGATTGCTGTCACCCTGTCGTCCCACGCCCTTGTTCGTTCAACCATCTTTGCGAAAATCAAAAAGGGCAAACTCCATACAGCAGAGTTAGATGCTGGCATTCTCGAGGAAGCAAAGGCCCTAGCCCCAGACCATCAAGGGCTAGTGAACATCAATGAGCTGCTTCCTCGAGAGACCCATAAGCTTCGCGTCAGGGCCAGACTGGAGGCCAAGAAGAGGAGGGGGTGCAGAACCTATGTACGGGATGGAACGGTCTACATCCGTTCTTCAGAGGATACGGAAAGGGCCACCGTCATCACCAGCGACGAAGACCTGACAAGTTTTTTGTCCCAGTGGCCGCCGGACAACAACAACCACTGAAGACGGTTCATCTCGTCCCACCCGCACCACCATCAGCACCATCAGCATCATCTACTACATCATCGGCCACTTCCTCATCAGTTTCCAAGGTAACTCTGTCCAAGGGTTTAAGGGCCTGCCACTTCAATGCTAACTCCCTCACGGGTCACATTGAGGCGGTTAGGCTCTTTTTGTCCACTCGTCCCACCTTCCACGTAATAGCTGTGACTGAAACCTGGCTAGACGAAAAGGTTAAAACAATCCCTTTACTTGACGACTATATACTATATAGACGGGACAGAAATAGAAATGGTGGAGGTGTGGCCCTCTACATACATAACACTTTGACTGCTACCATCATTGCATCATCTGACGGTGCATGGTCTGGCAGGCCGGGGAAGCCGGAGTATCTCTTCTGCGAGATTTCTGCTAAGGGAGTATCTCCCATCTTTGTCGGCGTTGTTTATCGTCCACCACATGCCCCTTTCATCCAGGGCAATGATTTCATAGAGAAACTCTCTACACATATGCACTGCTACTCAAACAAGCTGATCATGGGCGATTTCAACGCTGATCAACTCTCCTCTTCCGAAGATGCTAAGTTCATCAGAGCCTTCATAGAGGAGAACTCCCTACAGTCGGTCCCTTATGGCGCCACGCACCATAAGCAGGAATCTGACACCTGGCTGGACCTCTGCTTGATAGACGAGCAGGATCGCCTGCTTGAACACTGGAAGTAAGACACACCCTTCATAAACGGACATGACCTCATAACGGCCACTCTCGACGTACAGATGCCACGACACGTACCTAAAACCTTCACCTACAGAAACTACAAAGGCATCTGCGCCGAGAAACTGAGGAACCACCTCGGGGCATGTGACTGGTCATCCCTCGCCACTTCATCACTCGACGAATGCATTGCTGTACTCAACACTAACTTAACTAACGCTGTAAATCATCTCGCCCCATTACGCACAGTGACACCTGGACAGAAGCTGGTTCACCATGGCTCTTCGTGGACTTGTGAAAGAACGAGACAGACTCTACAGGCGATTTCGCAGATCACGTCTCCCATTGGATCTATTTTTTTATAGACTCGCTAGGGATGATGCTCACAGACACGTTGAGGAGGCTAGGCTGAACTATTATCATTCACGCCTGTCCTCCCTGACAGATGTCGGCGAGATCTGGAGAGAGCTAGAGAAGCTTGAAATAACATCTTCCAAGCTAAAACCACCTTCTCGCTTCTCAAACGAAAACCTCAATATGCATTTCAGCAGCATTTTCAACAACCCGCAAGCTCCTGCTGTTGAGGATTATCTGCGTACCCTCGAGAATCTGAATTTCCCTGAACATTTCAGTTTCAGGGAGATTACAGGGTCGGACGTTTTAGCTGCAATAACGCACTTTGACTCCCAAGCCAGAGGTAGCGACGGCATCCCACAGGTTGTTATTCAGAAGGCCCTGCCAGTACTCGCTCCCATTCTTCGTCATATTTTTAACCTGTCATTGAGCGAGTCGTGCTTCCCCTCTGACTGGAAAAAGTCATTAGTGCACGCATTAAACAAAGTCAGCTCTCCTACATCTTTAACTGACTATCGTCCGATCTCTCTTCTATGCTTCCTGTCAAAGGCACTGGAGTGGCTGGTGCATAAGCAAATCTCTGAGTACCTTGAGTCCAGGCTATTTCTGGACGACTTGCAAACTGGTTTTCGCACTGGCCACAGCACTCAGTCCGGCCTACTCAAGCTAACGGATGAAGTTAGGCGTGGCATTAATAACAAGAAGGTAACTCTTCTTCTTCTCTTCGATTTCAGTAAAGCCTTTGACACTGTATGTCACGTCAAGCTTCTCCGAAAGCTAACACACTTCTGTTTCTCTAAGCAAGTTATCCGCTGGGTTGCCTCATATATCACAGGCAGAAAACAGGCAGTCGTTGGTGATGACGGCGAGCTTTCCACCTTTCGTCCTCTCAACACGGGAGTACCGCAGGGATCTGTCCTGGGTCCTCTGCTATTCTCCCTGTACATCAACGACATTAGTTTCTGCCTCGACCCCGATGTATCACATCTCATCTACGCGGATGACTTGCAAATCTACAGCCAATGCCACCTTGAGGAGCTCGACTCTTGTTCCGCGAAGATGTCAGCTAACGCCGAGAGGATTACAGGTTGGGCTGCACAAAATCATCTAAAGCTAAACGTTCTTAAAACTCAGGCGATCGTCCTGGGCTCCCCCCACTACATTAACGCTTTACCAAATGTCGCTAACACCTCTATCAATATAGGGGGAGCCCAGGTCGAATACCAATCGTCTGTGCGCAGTCTGGGAGTGGTGCTCGATTCTAAATTGAACTGGAAAGAGCACGTCACACAACTGTGTAAACGTGCTCATTCACTAATGTATAGGCTATACTTCTTCAGAAAGAGCACCAACCAAGAGTTGCGCAAACATCTCGTGCAAGCACTGCTGTTTCCCATAATAGACTACTGCTCTCTAGTATAGTGTGACCTTACTCAAGAACTTGACACTAAACTACAGAGACAGGTGAACACAGGAATACGTTACATCTTTGGTGTAAGGAGGGACGAGCACATCACCCCCTACAGACGTGAACTGCAATGGCTCACCACCGCCGGGCGTAGGAAGTACTTTGCGGCCTGTTTTCTCAGAAAACTTTTCAACACTGCCACACCATCGTACATCTTGGCCTTCTTTGACTTCCACGTTGCACTCCGTCCTGTGAGGGGTGAGGTGACTGCCCTGGACATCCCCCCCTTCGGCACGGAGACACTGAGGAACTCATTCCATATCAGTGCCTCATACCTCTGGAACTCCTTACCATCTCATCTTCGTGACAATAGATCTATCACTCAGTTCAAAACGCAAGCTAAGCGCTACTTCCTTGCTCAAGAGAGTACATAATATCTTCAAGCAGCATTCGTCACCCATTTCTCGCCTCCATTACTCTCATACTCATATACCGCCCTTCATCAACGAACAGCTAATCAACTTACTACCTGTATCAATAATTTTGTACAACATAATGTACATGAATAAAAATATCTAAAATCTAAAATCTAAATCTAAATCTCTCTCTCTCTCTCTCACGCACACGCTCGCTCGCTCCTTCTCTCACGCATACGCTCTTCCTTTCTCTCTCTCTCTCTCTCTCTCTCTCTCTCTCTCTCTCTCACGCGCACGCTCGCTTTCACTATACCATCTCTCTCTCTCTCTCTCTCTCTCTCTCTCTCTCTCTCTCTCCCATAAATAGGCTCACACAAGCGCACACACACACACACACACACACACACGCACACACACACACACACACACACGCGCGCACGTACGCATATAATCAATAATAAAAACTTACGCGTTCACACACTATACACTATGCACTATACACTCATACAAATTAACACACTACGTCGACTGTCTCCTCCTCGGCGCTTTCTTCTGCTTTGATGACGACTGGTTCTCCTCGGTCAGCAGGGTCACTGGGAGATGTAGGGGAGTAATATTGTAAAAACTCCTCCCCTACATCGATCTCCGATGAGATCTCCATATCACCCTCCTGCTGTATCATTCTCCCGGCAGCCTCCTGCTGCATCATCTCCTCGGCATACACCACCTGCTGAAAAAAAATATGAAAAAAATAAAAAAACTAGCTTACCTGTCGCTGCACCTGTTCCACGGGAGCCTCAATCTTCTCCTTCTTCGGAAGCTGTGGGCTGCAGCACCACACCTCCTTCCTGCTGCACGTTGTGCAGCGTAGCGCCGTGCAGTGGGTGCAGCAAGTCCACTGCGTTCGGATCGTCATCCGCTTCATCCTCCGGCTACACACGCTGCACACATCCCCGATCTTGGGGATGAAGTTGGCGACAGGAACGACAATAGTTGGGCCTCGAAACACCTCTATTGCCCGTTTTACTTCTTCACTCTCTTCGTAAAGCTCGTCGTACGTGTCGCGGTGCTGTTGGATCAGCCGCGACTCGCGTTCCATGCGAGCTTTAAGAAGAGAGCATTTCTCCTCTAGTTTTCGAATTATATTGCACTGCACCGACATCTTTCTAGCTGAACGAACGTCTTGGAACTGACGACTGTAGGCCAAGCGTTCATCTGTAGGGCTTAGAAGAAGAAAAAGGAAGGAGAAAAATTTACACTTATACCGATAAATTTTCGATAGCGCACGTGTGCTCGTACACCCGATACTCTAACGAACTGTTTGACGCGTTATGCAGCGAAATGCTTGACGGACACGGGATACTTTTTTTACGAGCGCGAGAGAGCGTAAGTTTTAGCTCTCGAGTGCTTTTCACAGGATGTTGATATTTTTTAATACCCACTTGTAGCCATGAGTCTTAGCAGACGATACCTATGCAGTTGTGACAAAACAACTACACGTGGCTGATACTGCTCGATGCTTGACTGATACAAGATACTTTTTACGAGCGTAAGAAAGAGCATAATCTTTGACTCTCGACTGCTCTGTGTGTGAACTTGATATTTTTAATAACCTCGCGTCAGCATGAGTCTTTACAACTGTCTTTACAACGGAGGTATCAACTGATACCTCCGCAACGAAATTGTATCGCTGTGACAATACGTCGCTCCAGAGCTGTAATCTCAAAAGTAATTAGCACGTGGATTCTCAGAACCGTACGCTTCATACCGTACGTGAGAGAATCGGTCTGGTTATCACTTGCACAGGATGTCGGATACTATTAAACATGATTTATTTTAGACGTATGAGACGGAGCATTGATTTTCGCCGCCTTGTACGAGTTTCGTCGGTGGTATCGTCATTTCAGATTGTGTTACATCTTGGACGAAGGCAAAGGTAATATAATACCCATGAATTAGACGATTCTCTTAACGTGTAAGAGACGTTCGGCCTGATTTTTATACTCGGTAATGATAACGCTAAGACAAAACTTATCACAGGATGTTATTTTTTCGCGATATATAGAGCAGTGTGAGTGTATATCCCCCACTAAAAAGACCTTTTCTCGCACTATATAAACCCTGCGCTGACCCCATGAGCTCAGTAGTCATGAGAGTAGTTGCATCTAATCAAGAGCTCGCAAACATGTACAACGCAGCCGAGGACTCTTTTCGCGGTGTATTGCTACGCGTCGCCGGTAATCTTCAAGCGTGCAGTGCCATTCGACGCAGGTGTACAAAATCCTGGCGCTTACGTGTGAACCGCATGGTGGCGTGTCAACTAGTTCGCGAGTTTTCACGTCTCTTACGATGCTGTGGGCCACGAAAAATTGCACAGCTTCACCGTTTCATTTTAAAAAAATGTAATTTAGCTGTACGATGTGCAGCAGAATTTTGTATGCAACAGAATATTGCACATCTTCCTGTGCTAACACATCTGATGACTGCATTCGAAGAAAATAATGGTGAGTACATTTTTTATTAATTATATTTTCTCTATGCTGCGACATATGCCTTATCATTAGTAAAATAAACAAACAGTGCTTATATACGGTAACGATGTAAATGGTACGACAGCTGATAGTGTCGTCAGCTGTTACTTACTACGTTACTACAAACTCTGTTTCATTCATACACACACGCGAGCGCGAGCGCGGACGCGTGCGCGTACACACATCCACGGTTGAGTGTGTCATCCGATCCTGCTGTAGATAGCGTCGTCTGCTACTCATACTGGCTAGTGTTCATGGCGTCTGTTGTTTTCAAGTCTTCTGCTACCGCGCGCGCACGAGAGATTAGCTTCTTACATCGGTCATATTATGTAGCGCTCGATACACAACTGTCTCATAGCACCAATTTATAAAATCGGAGAATATACAGTTGTTATATACCGCAACAATGCTTTTGTAACACATGTAGTATACATCAGTATCTTTGAATACGTTTAATGTTTATCAAATTAATAAACAGTAAGCGATGTATATTAACATAAAATTTGTTTACATTTCAGCGTTAGAGAATTTATTAGCTGACATAAGCACCGATGAAGATGATGATGAACATACATCAAGTTCTGAAGCTACGTCATCGTATGAAGAAGAAGAGGAGATGGAAGGAGAAGAAAGAGAGGAGGAGGATGCAATGCAAGCGGAGGATGATGTACCAGCTGTACAGTTTGTACCGTCTGAAATGGTAGTGGTGGAGGGGGCTGACGATGCAGTCGAAGAAGAGATGCAGGCGGTGGGTGCATAGAACGAAGCCGGAACGAGAGAAGCAGCGGAGGGGGAGCATGCGTATTTTTTTGCATCGAGAGAAGAGTCCGATGATGTGCGTCGACAAGCGGCAGCAGCGCTACTCGAATTACGGCCTACACTGGATGTAGTGGCGGGTGCTCATGATGCGTCGCAAGCAGTAGCAGCACCGGAACATCTCCAGGCGAATGAAGGGACCGAGAGTGGCGATGGCGGCGAAAGAGAGATAGAAGCTGAAGATCCGCCTGTAAATGAAGATCATCAGCGTATGTCTAATGTTGAGCACCTTTTAGCCACGTGCCGAGAACCAACAACAGCTGCTAATAATATTTTACAACGCTTGATGGAGCGTGCAGCTGATGAGAGCACAAATATTATTGAATATGCGCAACATCCATGTGTCAAAAGACGTCAGCAAATTCTTGATTTTTTGGCCAGACCGATCGAACCCGATGAAATGAGGTACACGCGAAGCGCTGGAAGAATGGTCACCGAGCATTTTTTTAATCAAGGAAATCCAAGAGATCGACAAATAAATGAACGTAAGTCTAATGTTGTATTTTAAATTTACACCTTTCTTAAAAATTAAATCTTATTTTATAAATATTATTTAAGTTATTCGACGTGGTCTCGAGGGATTCTCCAAGTACCCCAAGGCTTTAAAACAAGATATTATGCGTATCATGTACGTTAGAAGAGCACAAGAAATACGATGGTTTTTCAATGTATGTAAAGATAACGAGAATTCTGTACTGTTAAACACTGACAATTTACCTGAAATGTTTAAGCGCTTGGGTCAGAGTTTTTCAGGACCACCGGAAGAATAATTTAAAAAACTTGTAATTACTTTGTTTAAATAAAATGTAAAAAATTTTTCAGAATGTATCGACTCCGATGCTTCAGTTTCTTCTTCTTCCATATCCGTTTTTCCCTTATCTACATCATCATCTTCATACAGTAATAGTACTGTAGATTCTGTAGGTTATGAGGCGGATGAAAGCGACGAATCTATGCAAGTTGGTGGAGGTCGAGAAAGTCACGATGAAGATTCAAACCAGGATAGTTTTTCC
>CM053171.1:9442657-9481373 GCA_012977825.3 Pteromalus puparum | reverse complement strand
TCGTTTCGACAACTCGCACTGCTATTCCCGAACGTCCTGGTGTGCATCAGCCATGGCATCAAGAAATTCGAGGATAAACCAACTTTTTGTTGTGCAATGCGTCGAGCCTATCAGATTAGAAGATGGATACACTCACTCATTGCCGGACATCACCGAACCGATCCGTACGATATAAATAGTCAGGCAATGTATCAGTCTTCTATGGCACATCAGATCAGTTACAGGATTACCAACACTACAATTTCGTTGCGCGACGTTGTTGATCGAATTCAACGAAGCGATAAAACAAAACGATGACTGAGGAAACGAAGCGAACAGACTACGTAGTGACGTAACTGAATACACGACAGATAATCACAGCTATCGGAGGAATGAAAGCCGATTCAGTGGAGTATTACGCGGCTAACACTTCCAATTATTATCCCACGACAGCTATAGCTAACGAATCTCGACACATCCGATCGCCAGGATCCACACTGGACGCAATCTAACATCGCTTAAAATGAGTACGCGAATTTCCTGTTGACAGCTACGGAGTTGCCACCCGATATCACCGTACCATCTTATCGACTCACGTGAAGAACTGCCGCGAGTTTCGCCTGAACAACAAAAACAAGGCAAAGCTCGACTCTCAAGCATGTGGCGAGCACTGATTTGTTTCTATCGACATGTGTAGTGGATATCTCTGCCGAAATATTCTACGTTCTTTTCATCAAGTTTGTCAAAACGAGCATAGCGTTTAGTTTTATCGTCCTGGTTCTCATGAAAAGAAGTGAAAACTAAAACCTTAGTCTGCGCAACGTCATCGTCGTTCATCGGTCAACGCTTCCACGCACGAGTTCCACAGGAGCGGGTTCTGTAATCAGATCTGCACATCTAAGAGGGAATATTTAAGCTCCGTTATCTCAGGAATTTATACAAAGTATTAGGTGACCGTAACGGTACGGGCTATCTCGGCACGTCAACAACTCAGCTCTATCGTATCAGATGACGACGTGCCTTTTTATTTTTTACCAGACTCGTCTTAGATGTTAAACAACCATAACACCTTTCTCAGATGTGCTCGTGTTGCGCTCAAAACCGTTGACGCTCTTTGTGCCAGGCTTTTATAAAGGAAGTCGAGGCGAGCAGTCTCCAAGCCATCAGTCGAACAAACCTCTCGGCCTAGTAGAACCTCGTGTAATGTACAGAGTCACCATGTATTCGTCTCTCATCATCACATCAGCAGCATCAGCTGTGAGAAAATCAAACGCATTACCTGAACTTGCTGTGGCTGCGAACTTACGGCGGCAATCAACATATCCACGGCAAGGCGCATTGATCGGCCCTGGAGTATCACATGGCTACTACAGAAGCAGTGCTAAAAATTTGGCCAATTGGATCGCACAGCAAGGTATGTGCCCTCAGCAAAAAAGCTGGAAGTGATCATGGATTCAAGATGGAGGGAGGCTAAGGGGCCTATCGGACAACGCGCTTCACGTCGTCTACCAGGATTTTGGAATCCTACCAAGAGTCCTCACTCCCAACAACGAATCCTACATGCACAAATGCTTCGGAGCAAGGGCGTCGCATCGCGAGAGGCCAACACCAGCGCATCACCTCAGTGAAAAGTCAGAACCACACGCAACAGCTTTTTACACGACGGGAGACGTCAGCAGCACCAGCCGAGCCAGGTCTGCAAAGCCGAAAAAATACGGAGCACCCGAGCGTAGTGAATGCATCAGCAAAACATTCATTGGTTTAACAGTGTAAAAGAGTGCATGATTTACGTTTTAACTTGCTCGAGAACTTTTCGGGGCTGGTAAACCGGAGTAATTATATTTTTAGATTAGTATGAAAGACTTGATGTATGCGATGGAGGATGCTTGAGAAAGTCGAGAAATCCTAAAAATGTAAACTCGATCATAACAATATTACGCGCTTCTAAAATTCACACTTGACGAATTAGTTAGAACAAACTTTAATTTTGCAACTGTAAGCACCGATGTTTCTAGATATAGTTTTTGACAGAATATATTCGTTTGTCTACCAGATTGCTAAAAGATTTGTACGACGTTGTGTTCACTGTATAAGTTTATTTTTTATATCATTAGTTTGTAAGTTGTAAAAATGTTTTTTTATCATCAAGCTACTTATTGTTCTTCTGCGGTGCGCGCGCGCAACACACACATCGAGAATACACACAAATAATCATGACAATGTAATACCTTGCTTTTTCTTTATCTGAATAATCTATTAAAAAGATAATGAAAAAAGTTTTCTTTTGTCGAAAAACCCACTCCCATCAATAATCCCCAAAGCCAAATCTAGAGTAGCTTTGCGCCCGTGTAGCAGGCCATATAATATATGAAAAACAATCGGCCCTTTTCAGGGCCACCATTATACATATAAACGTAGAAGAATCTCTTTAACAGCACGAACAGGATCGAGGTCATCCTAGGGCAATAAAATTCACAGGGTATATTGTGTGGGGCAGGTAGACGGCTGATTTAGAACGAGAGAAAGGCAGCTCGACTCCGGTACGCGGAGAGGCTCGGAGCTGCTATGACGAGAAGAGAGAGAGAGAGAGAGAGAGAGAAGGCCGGGGTCTATAGCTGTACAGCGTCGAGGAGAGTAGCGCGCGCGAGCTCGGGGCCGTTATGGAGTAAAAGGGGGGAGGGAACAGCAGTCGCGGTAAAGCGGCCGGAGAAGAGACGCGTCATTCGAAAGCGAGTTTAGGCCGGTTTATAGCGTGAAGAGAGGAGAGAGGAGAGAGAGAGAGAGCTGACCAAGAGCTCCGGGCTGGTAATAGCGTAAAGTAGTGGGGGAGAGAGCCGCGGACGCACCGTGCCCGAGAGCTCGGGCCGCTATGGAGGATTAAAGGGGGAGGGGGAGCCTCGGGGCTTGTATGGTGTAGATACGTGAATATAGTTTATTTAAAAATATTTAGGGCCCTAAATTATCTGCACTTGAATCCTTGTCCCCATATATATATATTATAATATATATAGGTCAATAGCAAGATTAATGACGCTACTGTATAAACAAGCTATAAAAAGTGTGTCAACGCTCGCGTGACCTACTTTCAATTGTTTAAATAAATTATTATATTTAAATAATTAAATTTTGGCGCTGCCACGCTGACTACTCATATATATAATTATTATATAGGTCAGCGTGGCAGCGTATTATATTTATACTATATATAGGGTCAGCGTGGCAGGCGCCAAAATTTAATTATTTAAATAATAATTTATTTATTAACAATGAAAGTAGGTCACCGCGCGCGGTGACACACTTTTTATAGGTAGTTTATACAGTAGCGCGTCTATTAATCTTGCTAATTGACCCATTAACTACTGTTTACAAACAATTAACTACTGTTTACATAATTAGGGGTCCTAAATCATGTTAACTTGACCAAATTAGCTACTGTTTACATAAACAAGTGCTACTGTTTACATAAACACCGGCTACGTGCCCCTCCCCGTCGGCGCCAGGTAGGCACGCCCAGTCTCTCCATACGGGCCCATATACTACTCTTATCTTTGTTAATTATTTGTTTATATGATAAGGTTGGGTCAGTGAGGTTTATATAAACATGATATTGTTTATTATGATGCCCTTATCTTAATTATCTGTTTATTACTTGTTTACATGATACCTTATCTTATCTTTATTACCTATATACATGATACCTTATCTTATCTTTATTACTTGTACGTATACATGATACCTTATCTTATCTTGTTTATATAAACATGATACCTTATCTTATCTTAATAGTTTGTTCACATGATAAGATAAGAAGGCGTCAGTGATGACGTCATTTGTTGTGTCTCGCCATAACTGTCTATATACTACTAACGCCAAAACGCGGAATACAGTAGTGATGTACATCCTTTCTAGGTAGTTTTTTATTCTATGACTGAAGAAAACATGGAGTTTCGAGCCGTTCGAGCCTCGACGCTACAAAGTTCAACAGTGTTGAACTTTTTGGCGTTCACGCTATTCGGCTATTTGCATCTTTATTTATACATACACGAGAAATTAGAGGTTATGTTTTCTAGCATTCTAGCCTCAGATTCTAGCGTCGACGCTCGAAACTCCAGTTAGCTTTAGCCATAGAATAAAAAACTACCTAGAATGAATATACATCACTACTCTGTTTTGGCGTTTAGCGTGTGCATGAAAAGGGCCCTTACTTGTTGTGTACTGCTCTTCTACTTGTACTTAAACCTTGCTGCATAACTTTGTTGGTATCGATAGACATGAAATGTACTAGGTTATAACTGTCAAATTTGCATAAAAACCACTTATTAGCCAGTATTTTATGTTTGTTTTGTACATAACTTCTAGTAGAAGGTCAGACCCACTCTGAAACTTTACAGCTACTTTTTTACTATAAAAAGGTATCTTTTCACTGTACAAAAGTAGTCGGAGTCAGGATCAAAGATAACCTAAACATATATGTAGGACTTTAAAAACATTTTTATTGTAAACTTTAGAAAATTTTACAAAAAAAAGTATCAGGGCATTTTTTGTTAAAAATGCATCTCTTATGAGCTGCAAATCATTGAAAATAGGCAAAAAAATGCAAAAAATTGCTTAAAACACCAACTTTGACTAGCTATAACTTGAAGCTACGTGGCGGGATTGCTCTGAATTTTTTTTTGGGAGTCAGGTACGACATGTAAAACATATATACAGTTTGGGCAAAAATGAAATTTTTCATCTTTGATTTCACAGAGAACCACCCATATATATATATATATATATATATATGTATGCAGTGTCTCTGTACCAGGTCCGTCGACTGTCGGCAATCAACACTGAATCAAATAAAGTTCTGTGCAACCATGAAACAGAACATCCTCATAGTCACTAATCACGGTAATCATTTGAGACATGTAAAGATGATGAGTCAACTCAATAATCTAAATAAAAATTATGGGGGACTTTTTTTATACATGTTGTTTGGTTCACTGTTGCCCGTTAACAGTCAGCAGTGCTGGTACTTAGACAGTATCATGTATGTACATATACATACCTTTAAGGGTTGGAATTTTTTTTTCAATTGTAGGTTCTATATTTGGCGCTGTTGCCATATTCAAATTGTTAAATTCATCCAATGACATAGTTGATTTTTTTGATTTCTTAGATGTTGTTTTTTTTAAATTATCTTGAGTATACTCTGGTTTTGATTGAACTTCCATTCGTGCTTCTTGAAAAGCCAATTTTGACTGTAATATAGCTTCATGCAGTTGTTGTTCATAAGTTTCTTCAACAGCCTTGAAATTAAAATAAACAATAGGTTCACAATTCCACAGCTGTGCACTATCAACGAATATAGACTTGGTATAGAAGAACAGTCACGGGTTAAATTGGAGGGACGAATACTTGGGTAACATGTATAGTGCGTTATACGTTTCTTCTGTGTAATCCTGGGTAACACCTATAGTGTAGTATAGGCTCTCTCAATAATGACTGTCCTTCTATACCAGGTCTATATTCGTTGGCACTATAACTCATATTAAGGTGGTTCCTTCAAGACCCATGATTTTTCAAGCTGCACTTCAAATTTCATACCCAAGTCAATAAAGACATCACACATGTCATACTAAAATTTTAAAGTATTTCACTGTTTTGTTGATGAGTAATCGTTATTTAAAGTTTGACAAATTACACAGCAGCTATACCTATATATATCGAAATTGCTATGTTTTGCAGCTGCTGATAGCAATATCTCACGACTGAAAATCGACTGAAGCTTATCCGTGACTTAAATAGCACATTATTTCACTGTTAAATAATGAATTTGCTTAAGTTACAGACCCATATATGCTTACAGCATATATGGGTATTACATAAAGACTAAAAATACTCGTAATTAATGTTTTTAATGATGAGAATAAAAGAAAGAAGTGGAAAATCACTATTCATATCCTCAAAAAGCACGCGAAATTAAGAAAATTGGTTGTAATCGTTTTGACATTTCGAGGTTAGTCTTAACGTTTTCAAGTTGTCATCCCTGCATGCCGAGATGCATATGAGACATTTTTTTGGTGGGAAATTCAAATTTTATAGTTTACAATAATAGTGACATAACCTCCAGATACTCTGACCGAACAACATCTGCAGTCTTGAGATTATTTTTAATAAAGTCTAATCAACTAAGGTACAAAGGAAAGTTTATAAAGCAAAATCAGTTAGACAGGAAAAACAATTGTGCAGAAGGTTTGCAAGTGTGCAAGTGTGCGACTTAGTAGTAGTACATTTCGATACAGGTGTGGAAGGTGATTATACACCTCATGGGACAGTTTTCGCACGAGCCAAGCGAGTGCGCAAAGTCACATGAGGTAAAAATTACCTTGCACACCAGTATCAAACCGTATTTTATACTACGAGTGCCAAATAATCAAAGCAAAGTTTGATTTTCGGTCTTTTTTCGGTCAGAGTATCTGGAGGTTATGTCACGGTGCGCATATGGGTCGATATAGTGATCGATGGGTGCGACGTTGCCATGATTTCTTTGCTCAGAAGCATGGACTCTCCATCTCTCTCACACAAAGCTGTCTGTCTCTTACCGAAGGAACCACCTTAAGAATAATTAATATTAATAACAAGAAAATAATATCTTGACGTTTACTTTTAAGAGACTTTATAATTCAAATAAATTATAAATTCTTTTCGTACGACTATTGTATTAGGTAGTCTTGAATATTAAACAGTGAATTGGAAACTTCACATGTACCTATATTAATAAAGAAAAGACATTTCATTCGTTTATTTATCTAATTTTATTCTTATTCCTATTTGATAAATTTTATGTTAAACTATTGACAAAATTTCATGTTTTGTGAATTGAAAATTGTAATTTGATGATTAGATTGTGTGCAGGATCAAATGTATGAAGATCTAACCTCAAATAGTCAACTTTCTGAATGTATAATATATTAGTATCCAATACCATAAAGACAGGTAAAAGGTATCTAATGCTGCTAATGTACTTTTGATGATAAAATAAAAATTTGCTGCATGATGACTATTTTTAGTCATTTGATGATATATATATATATATATAGACAAATATGTATGTGTGTGTATATATATATATATATCTCTCTTGTTAAGATTTCAACCACCCAACTTGGGTGGTTGAGTTTGGTGGTTAGTTTGGGTGGTTAACTCTGTGGTCAATCATTTGTCTATTTTGCGTTATATTTTGCTTATAAGAACATTTATTCAATCTAATATAATTTAAACTAATTATAATTTAAGCTAAGTTTTAGAACAGCTCATGTCAGCAGGATCTCAGTCGTAGATTGATGCACAGAAGCTAATAACGAGATCCGTACTACAACAGGTTTAAATTATAATTATAAGGTTTTTTTGCATAACATCGGACTACATATCATTACAGATTGACTGTGAGAACTGTTGTTCATACGTTAATGTTCAATAAATGTTCTTATAAGCGAAATATAACGCAACATAATTAACCACCGAGTAGACCAACCAAATAACCACTGAACTAGAAAGCTAACCACCCAATTTGGATGGTTAAAATCTTGGCAGGGTATATATGTTTGCTATGTAATTTCATATAAAACTGCATATTGAACATATTTACTTTTAATATTATCTTATGTCAAAAATTACCATGGAGTCTTTTTGTTTCCATTGTTCCCATTGTTGACCATCTAAGATCGCCTTTTTTTTCTTTCCCTAAAATTAAAATATTGTAATCATGATGTACAACCATTACGATTTAAAAGTTTTATGTTAAATTGTAATTGCTTTCATTAACAGCAATTTAATCAATACATACTTTATTCTGTTTCTTTTTATCATCTTTCTTAAGTGATTTTACTTTGTCTTCCTTGTTTTTTGAATGAGTTTTTATATTTGTAGTCTTTTGAACCTTTGTTGGTTTGTAATCATCATCATCAATACTAAGAACAGCAAATCGTGAAGGCACAGTAGTCACCATTTTAAATAAACTATGAAGAAAAAGTAGATATGTGTGTACCATAAGTGTGTCTACAATATGTAAATAAATACTTATTGTGAAATATCAGAAGCTTTTTTTACTCTTCTGGGTATATTTGAATTTTTACTGCATCCAATAATTACATGATTAACATTTATGTAATAATAAACCATATTCCACACATAATAGATGATAGATGATTAAATAAAAAAAATCCGTTTACAGCGAACAGTGATGATATAATATAGAATAATAAAAGTAAATAAAAGTAATATTAAAATTATATCTATAGATCTATATATATAATTTGGTAATGTTTTGATTTCTTATAATTCTTATACGCTTATAGTCTTAGAGCATATGCTCTGAGCGTCTGAGCTTACACTTACAGTAGTCAAACGAACTGTCATTAAGTAATTTATTTATCAAACTATTATCAAACTATTATAGTCAGTGCAGGGCCAGGGCTTCGAGGATGGGACTTCTCGGCCAACTTCATGACGCCAAAATAAATTGTGTACAATGCGGCTTTGTTCACGCTGTAGGTCCAAGTCGGGTCGGGTGAGCCGGTTCTGCTCATTTCTCCGTTTTAACTCGATGCGTCGATTCGTTCGACAATCCTGCATGCTGAGATTGTTCATTTAAAACATTTCTGCTGGGGTTTTTGATTACAAATATAATTGCGTGTGTATATGTGTACAATTCGCGATTCATATGATTTACATAAAATAAAAAAACTTACAGGTAATTACTAAAGAAAAATGCACGAATGGATATGATAAATGATATTTTGAAAATTATTTTAGTATGATATAAAATAGTTGAAAATTCTAAATTTAAAATATGTAATCGTTTGATTAACTATTAATTTAGATATGTACACTCGGCGGTAAGGTATTCTTGCAGAACGTTTCAAACTAAATGGCAACGTCGCATGGTTTTTGCCGGTCCCGATATATGGCGCTGCGAGTTCGTGTCTCGCGCGACCGCATAGTTCATGGCCGGCGATAAAATTGTCGCATGGGTTGACAGCACTGCCGGGAAATTCAAAAATTACGAATTCGTGGGAAGACACGAAAAATTGTGTAGAGAAGGCAAAAAACTGAAGTGTTTGAGAAGCAAGGGTAAAATTAAACGAATTAAAAAACGCAGACAATTATTTTACAAATAATATTAATATATTAAGCATATGACTACATATTAATTCTAACAAAACGATTGATTGCGAATAGCTTAGTAAATCAGACAGACAGAGTAAAATCAGACATTACAGATTCAAAGAAAATGTTGTCAGAACAACTAGATCAATTGACAAATAAGATTCGAACATTTCGAAACTCCTCGTTGAACGCTAGTTTAGGCGATAGTTCTTTTTCGCTGGTATCTAACGGTCCAAAATTAAAGCCACCAACCTTTAAAGCAGACGGAAAAGACAAACCCATGCGATATTTAAGAGAAATGAAGAAGTACCTTGAGGTATTAGACTTAGAATCAAATAAAATGATCCTAATTATTGGTCAGTCATTAGAAAATACAGCCTCAGGATGGTTCGATATCGCGCAAAATTCTATCAAGTCCATATCAGATTTTGAGAAAAAATTCAAAGCAAGGTTCTGGAATGAAGATATCCAAGACGAGTGGGCGCGTAAAGTTGAATACAATCATTATAATAGTGGCACAAAATACTCTCGTCTTGAGTATGCTACTTATATATGGGGGTTCGCGCAAGATCTCGAACGAAACTTTACAGAATCAGAGTTAGTCCGAAAGATATCCAATCACTTTGATTGGGATATTAAATATACAGTAAGATCACAGGGGATTGAAACACAAGAGAAATTCTTTGAATTATTAGCTCTAAAAGATAGTGGCCCAGATCAAAGAAGATCCACATTTAGACCATCCCAAGATCAAACACAAAATCCCGAAAAGTCACCTACCAATAATCCTTGGAATAAAAACAAGCCTAATTTCCAAAACAAGGGTAACCTTCAGAAACAAGGACAACAAGTCCAAACGTTAAACGTAATTGAAACTAAAAAACCTCAAGCAACAAATACTTTGTCAAAAGACACGGGAACCATACCCAAAACCACTATATCGAAAAATTCATCAAGTTCCTCTTCCTTGGATGACGATTTAAATTTATGTCTAAAAGACACTTGGGGCCTACCAAAAAACCAATAAAAGTTGTTTCTTGTGCCTCGGAAAAACTATTAAAACAAAGCTTACATAGACAAGAAACAACTACACCACCACCAATTCCAATTTTCACAATTTTCAATAATCCACGAGAGGATTTACTGTACGAATCAGATTCGGATAATGAGGCTCATACAAATAAAAGTTGTATTTGTCCGGAAATTAATATTCAAATCAATGAAATTCCAGTAAAAGCTTTAATTGACACCGGTAGCCAAATAACATGCATTTCTGAAAACTTTTACAATACAAATTTACAAAAATTTAAAAACAATGTGACTTTACCGATCGTTGGTACTATAATCAGAGGAGCGACGGGATTAAAATCGACTCGATTAAATAAACAAATGATGTGCCCTACACAAATCGGTACTTACACTAAAGACTTGATTTTCCTAATTATTCCAAAACTAATTCGAGATTGTATTATCGGAATTGATTCAATCAAAGAGCTTGGGTTTCTCATAGATACAAAATATGATGAAATTACAATTCGTATAGAAAATACTATTGAAAAAATATCGTATAAAAATGAGGATTTATTAGAATCAAAAATGGATCATCGTTATATAGAAATTATCGAGGAAGATACAACCAATGGTGTTGATTTTCACTCACAAACCCGGCCAGTGCTAAATAAAGCCAGATGCCAAAAATCTTTAAATGAATTAACGAGTTCACATTGTAACCGTAATTCATCAGTCGATCCTTACGATATTTCCGATAAGGATATCGACGACAAACTAAAATTCTGTATAGCAAAAAATCCAGAAACGATCAATAAACTCCGAAATTTATTACAAAAATATCGAAAAGTTTTCTATAAGAAACCAGGTAGATTAGCGTCATACGAATACAAAATCAAAGTAAAAAATCCTGAACCATTCTTTATCCCTCCATATCCTGTAGAGACTAATATAAAAGGTAAACTCAGGGAAGAAATTGGGAGAATGTTGGATTGGAAAATCATACGTCGATCAAGTAGTAATTTTATAAGTCCGATTGTTCCGGTATTTAAAAAAGACGGGTCAATTCGTTTATGCCTAGATGCACGTAAGATAAATGAGATGTTCGAAGATGATCTCGAATCACCTCAAAATATCGAAGAACTTTTACAACAATGTTTCGGAGTAGAAGTCATGTCGAGTCTAGATTTAACGTCAAGCTTCTGGCAAATACCTCTCTGTGAAGAAAGTAAAAAATATACTGCCTTTATGTTCGAAGGAAGATTATATGAATTCGAAGTAGTTCCATTCGGTACAAAGATAAGCAGTGCGGCTTTATTACGCGGGTTATTTCACGTAACTAAAGATCTTGGTGACTCCATATTAAACTTCGTAGACGATTTCTTATGCATCTCAAAAAGTGAAAAAGATCACCTGGGGCATTTAGAAGATTTATTTCAAAGTTTAATAAAATGGAATTTCACTTTGAGTTTCAAAAAATCTGAATTTCTCAAAAAGGAAACTCGATTTTTAGGATTTATTCTCTCGACAGAAGGTATAAAACCTCAAGAGAATAAAATTGAAGCGATAAAGAATTATCCAATTCCTAAAAATCTAAAACAGTTACAAGCCTTTTTAGGGACAATCAATTTTTACGCGAAATTCGCAAAAAATCATGCACATGAATTACTTCCGTTATTGGAATTGCTAAAGAAAGAAAAACAAAAATCTTGGGAGTGGGGGGACAGTCACCAAAAAGCCTTCGAGCGAGTCAAAGAGCTCTTCGAAAAAGACGTCTGCCTTGCATATCCCGATCCTTCAAAACCATATATCCTCCGTTGTGACGCTTCGGACTTTGCAATTGCCGGTGCTTTATCACAGATTGACAATAACGGGGATGAACGGGTTGTAATATATATTAGTCGAACGCTCAAAGCAGCAGAAAAAACATACTTCACAACAGAGAAGGAACTCCTCGCGGTTGTATGGAGTTTACAAAAATTAAGTACCTACTTACGATCTGCAAAAGTTTACATAAAAACTGATCATAAAGCTTTAATATTCCTATTTAAATGCAAATTTGTTGGTAACCGAATCCGTCGGTGGATTCTAGGTACACAAGACTATAATATCGTAATCGATCATGTATCGGGAAAAGAAAACGTTGTCGCAGACATGCTAAGTAGACATCCTGATTTCCACCCAGAAGATCAGAGAAAGCCGGGAGAAATCATAATTGCAGTCTTAAAAAGACAAAGTTACACTAAAGACTTGAAATTTAAATTCAAAAACTTATCAAAATTACAACATAATGACGAATATTTAGATAAATTATTTTCTAAATATTTGGAAAAGAAAGATTTGAAAAATCAATCAACATACATTATCGAAAATGATATTATCTATAAAAAGAATCAATCATGCCAATATAAGATAATGGTACCTAAAGAAATGATAGGACAACTAATTCTTGAAACACACGAAACGTACGGCCATGTAGGCGCGAGAAAAGTCGTTCGTATGTTACAAGAAGATTTTTACATTAAAAATTTACGTCATAAGGCGCAAAAATTAATTTCATTTTGCGACTCATGTCAAAGGAACAAAGTTTCCACACGACCATGTACAGCGCCAATGGAGTCGATAATACCGGAAGCGCCACACGACTTGTTATCCATAGATTTTTATGGTCCGTTACCGACCGGGCGCGGCGGTATGAAAAATATTCTTGTTACAATAGACGCATTTTCAAAATTCGTTGTGTTATACCCTATACGTAGACAAACGTGTGCCACAGCGATAAGAAAGATCTTTAATGATTATATCCTATTATATGGAAAACCAAAACGTATTTCGTGTGATCACGGATCACAATTCACTTCAAACGCCTGGATCAAAAAACTCGAAGAAGAAAATATCAATTTAATTTTTTCGTCTATTCGACACCCACAAAGTAACATCGTAGAAAGAGTTAATAAAGAGCTCGGTAGATTTTTTCGTACTTTTACTAGCGAAAAGCACACGGGCTGGGTTAGATATATTAACATTATACAAACAATTATAAATGAAACGTATCATGAAACCACAAGGTTTACTCCAATCGAACTACACATGGGATCGAAACCCAAACGTGCGTGGAAAAACTGGATTCATACGATTGAGTCCAATGACGAAACACCACTCGAACAAAAAATATGTCTAGCACGTGAACGTATCATTTCTAAAGCTCAAAAACGGGCTGAAAAATATAATTTACAAAAAAGGTCATTTTTCGTTGATTTTAAAGAAGGAGACGAAGTTCTTGTAAAATCGAATAATATTTCTGATTTGGATGACAAAAAAATTGCTAAATTCTTTTCTATCTACGAAGGTCCTTATAAAATATTAAAAAAGATTGGCAAGACCACGTATTCATTATTTGATGAAAATAAACAAAAAGAGAAGGGAAGATTTCATATAAATGATCTAAAAGAGTATAAAAAACTTCCCAGTTAATTAGATATAAGTTCATTAAAAATAAATTCATTACACTTTTACTCCCAAACCTGTACAGAAAAAATGATTATTCTGTAAAAATTCGCGTTTTTATTTCAAAACCCAGAGCTGTGTATACAATGTAAACAACACAGCTAAGACGGCCGAACATCTCGGGAATGCACGGGGGGAGGCGCAACCTGCTTCTCTCTCTCCCCCCTCTCACGCAAACCTATAGCTCGAGTCGGCGAGTTCCCCCACTTTTTGTTCGCGTCTGGTTCCAAAAAACATCAATTTTGAAAATCCTACGCCAGTGGATTCTTCGGAGCAGCTTCTCCGTATCCTTTATAAGGGCCTGCGCTGGGCTGACGTCGTCAGTTTTTCGACGGTCGCAATTGTAGCGCCTCGTAAACAAGCCATCATGGGACGCAATTTCAAGCGCTCAAGAGGCCCTTCCGTGGTTTATCCACGACGTTTAGTCAACGGGGTGGACGTTTTGGTCCAGACTGTCCCGTTTGGACAGGAGGTAAGCTACCCCGGGGACCGCGTGATAACGCCAAGGCCGGCGGAGGAACGTGTACGTTTAACGTACACGTGGAAATCGCGTGGAAGGCGCATGCCATTCGGCAAAGCCGACCAATGCGATTTACCTCCTCCGTCGCCTATACCACCTACACACTACGTCACCGACGTGCCACCTGCTCCTGAGCCGACGCTCTCACAGGAGACGCTCACGCCTCCTCCTTCGCCAACCGCAACAACACCCGCAACAACAACAACAGCAACCTCAGCCATCAACAAGCCGAGGATCGTCAGCGTCGAGGTCGTACGCATCGACTTGGCCGAGTACCGCCGACGCTGCAAACAGCGCAGCTCAACATCAGCGCAGCGACTCGTGGCGAAGCTGGACGCGCTGTTTGACGCGCCGGCCATCAACACCACCATTTACGGTTTCGGCAGCGACGAGTGGCAGAAACAGGTGCAGATGGATTTTGAGCTTGCTTGGAGGACAATGGCGAAGGGGGAAGCGAGGTACAACAGGCGAGTAAGTGCGTTGGTCACTGCTCGAGGTAAATATATACACAGCTCTGGGTGCATGCATTTTAAGCAGCATTTTGTCTTTTTCTTTATCTCGTTCTATACATATAAACATATATATATATATATATATACAATCATTTTTTCTCTCTGGGAGTATAGTGGACATTTTTCACTTTCCGAAAAATTTCCACTAGGGGCCTATGTAACACCCCACATCGCTCCGCAGAGTCATCAATAAAAAAACACTACAAAAAACTAAAGTCTCGCGACTTGTTTTTTAGAAAAAGCACGCAAAAATAAGCGTATTCTCCCACTCTTGCAAGAGCTACGGGCCACAGCTGAGCAGCCAGCCAACAACAACAGCAGCGCCATCAGGCAGTAGCGGCGGCAGCGGGACCTACGACGCGGCAGCAGCAGCAGCAAACACGATATAGATATACACAGCGGCAGCAGCGAGCACGTATATCTATATATACAGCGTAGCGAGCGGTGCGGCGTGCACAGTGTGAGAGTGGGAGCTACGACGCAGCAGCGGCGCGGCGCGCGCAGCTCCGTACGCTTGTGTGAATGGGTTTTGTACATAGGTGTGAATGTGAGTGTGATATTTTTATGTAAGCGTTTTTTCGGCGGTGCGATCCCCGCTCTCTCCGCAGCCTTTATAAGGACCCGCGCGGCCTAGAGCCAGTCACTTAGCTCCAGCGCAACTTAAGCGAGGACTAGTCCTACCAAGAGCAACTATTACGCCTTGGTAGATAAACTTAGAATATTTTCTCACTTTTAAAAGGACTTATATAATTTCCAAGCTAGGCAAGATATCGCAAAATAAGCGTATCAGTCCTAGACTTGAAAAAAAATCCCAGTTCCTTTTAAAAAAAAAAGACTTTGAGAAAATTACACACATTGCCATATTTGTTAAATTATCTAGTCAGGCAAGATAACGCAATTTAACGCGTATCTGCTTTAGACTCTAATAGAAAATTCGTTTATTACCATACACTTGTAACTTTCGAAATAAACAGATAACGCAAAGTTAAGCGTATCTGCGTAAACTATCCTATGTCAAAATAAGACTTCGATCACCGATATATATATATATATGTATATATATATTTATATATATATATATTATATACGTTTGTAAAAATCAAATAGAGAGATATTTATTTAATTTTGTGATAGAAAATATATGCAACATTACACGCAATATTTTCGCATTTAATATCTTATTGAATATATTTATTTTTGTTAAAAAGAACTAAAGTTTATTATTGTGATAAATACACTCCACTACCTGGTATCCCGGACCTGTAATATACTTATTATTATATTTATTTAATTATTAATAATATTTAAAATCATAATAAAATCCCTTTATTTGGCCTGCCGTCACAATTACGACGCAGAGCAGTAAATGTGCACGACTTTTATTAATTAAAATCAATAACTTCTATTTCAATAGAAGCACCCAGGACCAAGAAAAGTCGTGACCGTTTCTAGCTGAAAAAAATTTATCGATTAATTTACAAAGTTTTCCAATTGGTGGCTTAAAAATGGGAAGAGGGTGAATGGCCAAGGCTTCCTTGAACTGGTGAGTTTGTGCGACAACAGCAGTACGACCTTGTCTTGAGGCAGGAGGTGCGCAGTAAATGTTTGGAAGTTCCTCCAGGTCGACTCCATTAATCACCTCCCCAGTCATGCTGAACAGATGTTTAACATTGGAAATAGCATCTATTTTTCTTCTCTCCACTAACAAATTTTTAGCGCTACTGTGAGTTTTGAGAAAGCAAGCTCCAAATTCACCATCTCTAGGCTTGTTGCCAATTTGTTTGTATTGCTCCGACACTGTATCACAAATGTAGCAGTGATTCAATGTGGATATTAACTGCAGAGATAAAGTGTAATTCATTTGTACAATTTCGGAATCCGAACTCATCAAAGCACAGGATGGAGACTGGAAAATCTCGTTTACCTAAACAGTAATTTAATTTAAATAAAAATACCATAAGATTGGAAATGACAGAAACAGATTCTTTACCTGTTTCATCCCCTGCGTAAACCTCTGTGCTGTTCCCAGTCCAACACAAGCAAGTGACGTTTTCTGCTACGTGCTCCATAGAAATTGTCACAGTCTGGTGCTACTGTATCATTAGATTGCATTTTCAACATTTTGAGAGATGGTTTCTTCTCCATGTCATCTTCAGGATTAACCTCTACTGCAGAATCGCTATCAAAAATGACACGTTTATTTTCATTTTTAAAAGTGATCTTCTTTTTGAAATCTGAACTGTTTCCCCTAGTAATCTCTTGAAACTCAGACTCAAATGTAGCTGCAATTTGTTCGTCAAAGAGTCTGCAGCCGTTTAAGTACTCCCTGCAAAAATAAAATTCATGATAAAATTTAATCACAACTACCTGCAATTTATAAGAATTTTCTACTAACTCTTCACGCAGTAAACCACGAATGGAAGTCTTGTTTTGCAGTCGATGTCTTGAGGAGTAAATCTTACTTCTTGGCCAACTTTAACTTTGTCACCTGGTCAATCTTCCTCGTCATCTGGCTTAGGGACAGATACACTGAAAGCTTTGTGCAATACAATGCCTATATGATTTGTACCCTTCTTATTTACAAAACCTGATACAAATAATACATTATAATAAGCATTCAGTGAAAAAAGTTATACTACCTTCAACATTACGTTTACTACACCTTACCTTTCAGGCTTCGACCAACTTCTGGCCTAAAAATATAATAATCTGCCTCAACATCTATGCGTACAAAACATGTATCATACATTATCTCACCCAGAGATGAGAGAAGCTTTGGATTACGGTATGCCAACACTAAACCATTCAATCTGGAAGCACAAAATACAACAAAATTAGCATTTACTGAAGAAAAATCAACAGTTTTCAGATAACTGACAACCCCAAGAATCAAGCTAATTTCCTCTGACAAGCAATAAACAAATGTCCAAAATAAGAAATAGATTATAGGTAAATTATTTAGTACAAACAAATCAAACTTACTTTGCATTGGATCAAGTGGAAAGGATGGAGCTCCAGATGTTTTTGGACCTTCTCCAGGTAGACGCATGAATCCTCGTCTTCGAGTAGACCCTCGAGCTCGAGATTCGTCCAGTGAACCCCGGTTACCGTTTGAAAACCCATCGCGACACCAAATCTCGTTTTCAAGTCGGTCGTCCCCACGCTGGACTGCCTTGAGGTTACGTTCGGCGACTGCCCAAACAAACTCGATGCACTGCACACGTCTTGTAATATGCACCAGGTCTTCTTCGACGTTGATCAGTGTCTGGCATCGCTGTTCCAACCCGGTGATCACGCAAAAGCATTTTTGGCTGCTGCAGCAACGCGGGGGGCCAGAGGGATGCAGGGACATCGCAATCTCAGCGGTGGTGACGGCGCGGCCGGAGACACTGTCCGCTCGCCGCAGCCTGCACGCAAGCAGTCAACAAAGCGGCTCGGTAACGTTCTTCGGTCTCCTCGATGGTCACCTCCGATGCTGTGTTACTCGATGAAACCAGGGCTTGTTTGTGCGGATGCGATCTTCAAAGCAGATGATACCTAACCTCACAACCCCATCATTTCGTCTGCTGTATACGCGAGCAGCAGAAAGCATAACAGAGTCTGCGCCACGGACTTGTCGGGATGAGGCGCGGGGAGGAAAGAACACTCTGCCTATCCTGGACTATTACTTTATTCTGTCTCCGTCTCTCCAGCCTGACTGGTCTGGATCGTGGTCGAAGCGGCACTGAACTCGGCGCTCGCTCGCGGCGTGAGCCGCTCTCTCTCTCTCTCTCTCTCTCTGTGGTCGGACGTGCCGCCACCTATCGGTGGGGTACCTACAGACTGTTGGCGCTGCGCATGCGCGTAAAGTTGCCAGAATTTCGAATTTTTTTTTTCAGATTACAATATTACAATAAAACGATTATTATTAAAACATTCAATATATTTTTGTGCAACGTCATTACATTAATTAAATTTATATATTTATAACAATTTTTACATTATTTATCAATTTTTACATTTTTCTGCTATCCACATTTTGCACTCTATTCACATTTTCCTCCAAAGCTGCGATCGTCTCCAAAACGTTGATGTACCGTAGCCAATACGTAGTCTGGTGAAATTATAGAGGTAGTGCAGCGCTCTTCCCCAAGATTAGCACACATTTATGATGTAGTCGTCTTGCAGTCGAGCAGAGAATACTTCCTCATGATCTTGAATTGGGCGTAGATGCACAGGTAATATGCAGTAGAGTGGATTGGAAGAGGAGTGCAGCTACACTAATTTGCAGTAGTTTATGTGGCTGCCATTACAATCGATTACAGCCTGCAGTCTGTGAGGCATTGACTCTGCTAGCCGCCTAAAATAGTTTGGGGAAAGAGGATCGGCATGTTTTCTACTTTATGCCGGGAGACAGTCGTCCAGCTGCACTACCTCTACAATTTCACCAGACTACGTATTGGCTACGGTACATCAACGTTTTGGAGACGATCGCAGCTTTGGAGGAAAATGTGAATAGAGTGCAAAATGTGGATAGCAGAAAAATGTAAAAATTGATAAATAATGTAAAAATTGTTATAAATATATAAATTTAATTAATGTAATGACGTTGCACAAAAATATATTGAATGTTTTAATAATAATCGTTTTATTGTAATATTGTAATCTGAAAAAAAAAATTCGAAATTCTGGCAACTTTACGCGCATGCGCAGCGCCAACAGTCTGTAGGTACCCCACCGATAGGTGGCGGCACGTCCGACCACAGAGAGAGAGAGAGAGAGAGAGAGCGGCTCACGCCGCGAGCGAGCGCCGAGTTCAGTGCCGCTTCGACCACGATCCAGACCAGTCAGGCTGGAGAGACGGAGACAGAATAAAGTAATAGTCCAGGATAGGCAGAGTGTTCTTTCCTCCCCGCGCCTCATCCCGACAAGTCCGTGGCGCAGACTCTGTTATGCTTTCTGCTGCTCGCGTATACAGCAGACGAAATGATGGGGTTGTGAGGTTAGGTATCATCTGCTTTGAAGATCGCATCCGCACAAACAAGCCCTGGTTTCATCGAGTAACACAGCATCGGAGGTGACCATCGAGGAGACCGAAGAACGTTACCGAGCCGCTTTGTTGACTGCTTGCGTGCAGGCTGCGGCGAGCGGACAGTGTCTCCGGCCGCGCCGTCACCACCGCTGAGATTGCGATGTCCCTGCATCCCTCTGGCCCCCCGCGTTGCTGCAGCAGCCAAAAATGCTTTTGCGTGATCACCGGGTTGGAACAGCGATGCCAGACACTGATCAACGTCGAAGAAGACCTGGTGCATATTACAAGACGTGTGCAGTGCATCGAGTTTGTTTGGGCAGTCGCCGAACGTAACCTCAAGGCAGTCCAGCGTGGGGACGACCGACTTGAAAACGAGATTTGGTGTCGCGATGGGTTTTCAAACGGTAACCGGGGTTCACTGGACGAATCTCGAGCTCGAGGGTCTACTCGAAGACGAGGATTCATGCGTCTACCTGGAGAAGGTCCAAAAACATCTGGAGCTCCATCCTTTCCACTTGATCCAATGCAAAGTAAGTTTGATTTGTTTGTACTAAATAATTTACCTATAATCTATTTCTTATTTTGGACATTTGTTTATTGCTTGTCAGAGGAAATTAGCTTGATTCTTGGGGTTGTCAGTTATCTGAAAACTGTTGATTTTTCTTCAGTAAATGCTAATTTTGTTGTATTTTGTGCTTCCAGATTGAATGGTTTAGTGTTGGCATACCGTAATCCAAAGCTTCTCTCATCTCTGGGTGAGATAATGTATGATACATGTTTTGTACGCATAGATGTTGAGGCAGATTATTATATTTTTAGGCCAGAAGTTGGTCGAAGCCTGAAAGGTAAGGTGTAGTAAACGTAATGTTGAAGGTAGTATAACTTTTTTCACTGAATGCTTATTATAATGTATTATTTGTATCAGGTTTTGTAAATAAGAAGGGTACAAATCATATAGGCATTGTATTGCACAAAGCTTTCAGTGTATCTGTCCCTAAGCCAGATGACGAGGAAGATTGACCAGGTGACAAAGTTAAAGTTGGCCAAGAAGTAAGATTTACTCCTCAAGACATCGACTGCAAAACAAGACTTCCATTCGTGGTTTACTGCGTGAAGAGTTAGTAGAAAATTCTTATAAATTGCAGGTAGTTGTGATTAAATTTTATCATGAATTTTATTTTTGCAGGGAGTACTTAAACGGCTGCAGACTCTTTGACGAACAAATTGCAGCTACATTTGAGTCTGAGTTTCAAGAGATTACTAGGGGAAACAGTTCAGATTTCAAAAAGAAGATCACTTTTAAAAATGAAAATAAACGTGTCATTTTTGATAGCGATTCTGCAGTAGAGGTTAATCCTGAAGATGACATGGAGAAGAAACCATCTCTCAAAATGTTGAAAATGCAATCTAATGATACAGTAGCACCAGACTGTGACAATTTCTATGGAGCACGTAGCAGAAAACGTCACTTGCTTGTGTTGGACTGGGAACAGCACAGAGGTTTACGCAGGGGATGAAACAGGCAAAGAATCTGTTTCTGTCATTTCCAATCTTATGGTATTTTTATTTAAATTAAATTACTGTTTAGGTAAACGAGATTTTCCAGTCTCCATCCTGTGCTTTGATGAGTTCGGATTCCGAAATTGTACAAATGAATTACACTTTATCTCTGCAGTTAATATCCACATTGAATCACTGTTACATTTGTGATACAGTGTCGGAGCAATACAAACAAATTGGCAACAAGCCTAGAGATGGTGAATTGTGAGCTTGCTTTCTCAAAACTCACAGTAGCGCTAAAAATTTGTTAGTGGAGAGAAGAAAAATAGATGCTATTTCCAATGTTAAACATCTGTTCAGTATGACTGGGGAGGTGATTAATGGAGTCGACCTGGAGGAACTTCCAAACATTTACTGCGCACCTCCTGCCTCAAGACAAGGTCGTACTGCTGTTGTCGCACAAACTCACCAGTTCAAGGAAACCTTGGCCATTCACCCCCTTCCCATTTTTAAGCTACCAATTGGAAAACTTTGTAAATTAATCGATAAATTTTTTTCAGCTATTTGCAATCAATCGTTTTGTTAGAATTAATATGTAGTTATACGCTTAATATATTAATATTATTTTTAAAATAATTGTCTGCGTTTTTTAATTTGTTTAATTTTACCCTTGCTACTCAAACACTCCAGTTTTTTGCCTTCTCTACACAAATTTTCGTGTCTTCCCACGAATTCATAATTTTTTAATTTCCCGGCAGTGCTGCCAACCCATGCGACAATTTTATCGCCGGCCATGAACTATGCGGTCGCGCGAGACACGAACTCGCAGCGCCATATCGGGACCAGCAAAAACCATGCGACATTGCCATTCAGTTTGAAACGTACTGCAAGAATACCTTACCGCCGAGTGTATGTATATATTACAAATATTTTATTCTAAATAAGTAGATCGATGACTGAACTCTTTACTGCATTCAATACTTATTTGTACGGTAATAGTGATTGGTTTGATAATACCAAAAAATCTTCTTAATAATTATGCATAAAAATATTATATGAGATCTCACGTGAGCTCTGACGTAAGAACTCTTGCCAAAATCTCATCTAAATTAGGTGTCGTATATCTGCGAGTATCGGAGTAGGAGCATGTAGCGACATCTAACGGTGGCTCCGCGAGTCAGCCGTACAGGCGTTGCGATCCGCGATCGGAGCGCGAGGCTCAGAACCATTCCGACAGCCGCTGTGTAACATCCTCAGTTTGTGCTTAAATAAAGACTTATCCTCAATCGGGACTTAATCCTTTATTTGTGCCACCTTCCCCAATACATTACAACTGGCGACGAAGATTTAAGTGGAGAGTGCCTTATTCGGTAAAAAGTGTTAAGATGCCACCAAAATGGTCACAGCAGGAGTTAGAGGAACGCGCAAGAGATCTTGAAGCACGGGAAAAAAGCCAACAATGAAGCACTAGAGAAGCTGAGGGAAGAAAAGGCAACTGTGGAAGCAGCAAAGCAATTGGCAAGTATGGCAAACAGTGGTAGTTCTCATCGTACAGAAACAGTAATAAAGGGCACCTTAGGCGCAATTGCAGAGTATTCGCTCGACAAAGAAGTTAAAAGAAGTTAAAAGTGACAACTATGTAGCTTTATTCCTGACGATGTTGGGTACGAAAGGGCACGCCCTCATCAATGATTTGGTCTCACCGAGGAAGCCGGCGTCAATGACAGTGGATGAACTGTCACAAGTTAAAAAAACCACCTTCAGCCAACGCTGAGCGTCATAATGGAACGGTACAAATTTAAAGAATATAGACAGGCCCAGGGAGAAGACGTAAAATCATACGTAACTAAACTTAAGAAATTGTCAACCTATTGCGATTTCGGGAACAATCTGGAAAATCATCTCCGTGACAAATTGGTTTCGGGAGTCGCAAGTGAGAGTATAAGGAAGAGGTTGCTGGGAGAAGAAGAGCTCACCTACCACAAGGCCATCGACTTAGCAACAGCATTGGAAACAGCAAGTCGAGACGCGGCGAAGATGCAAGCACCGTCAGCAACACCAGCAGGCGACGCCGTAAATTTCATCGGAAAGCAGCAGAGGGACGCTGGTTCGAAGAAGTAGGCATCGACGCGGGCTGAGGATTCCAAGTATTGTTGTTGTTGCGGTCGGCACGAACATCTATCGGAGGAATGTAGGTACAAGCCGTACAAGTGTAACGTCTGCGGTCAAACAGGTCATCTTCAAAACTTTTGTAGAAGTGCGTCCAAGAGATCGCACCGTAATGGTAATAAAAACAAAGTCAATAAGTGTATTTTGTTGAAGAAACCGAGTCGTGTAGCAATTATGAATTTATGATAGTATGTATTTATGATAGTATGTATGTAGTTCGCGAACCTCTTAATAATGTAAGGAACTTTGACGAACCTGTGTATTTAACTGTAAATGTTGAAAGTGTACCGATAAAATTCGAGATAGACACGGGATCGACAATGACGGCAATTTCTACACGCACGCTCGATTGTCATGAAAATCTAAAAGCATTACCACTCATAAGTTCCACGCGAAAATTCCGATCTTTCACGGGCGAGAAGATTGAACCACAAGGAGTTCTCAAAGTTCGGGACAAATTTCGCGAAGAAGAGCATGCATTAGAATTGTTTGTGTTGCCCAGCGCGAGCATCACGCTGATAGTAGGCCGTAGATGGCTCCGCGCGTTCAATCTGTTAGAAGTCGGCGCGGAAAATGGTAGTCTAATAGTTAAAAATCTTAACGCTGTGACAGAGAGATTAACACGTGAATGAGTGATTAAGGAATTTCCGATAATTTTTACGTCGAAGTTAGAGAAATTCAGAAAAGGCAAATTCTCACTACAGCTCAAGCCAGACGCGGTGCCTATCTTCGTTAAGCCACGGCCGATACCGCATGCGATGCGTGACGGACTAGAGCATGAATTGACTCGCCTCAAGAAAAAGGGCATAATCGAACGAGTAAACAGTAGTGAATGGGGCACGCCCGTCGTACCCATGTTAAAGTCAGATGGAAATATCTGCGTTTGTGGTGACAACAACATAACGATTAACCGCCACTTAGTAGTAGACAGACACCCAATTCCAAGAATCGCAGATCTGCTAGTACGATTGGAAAAAGGTCGGGTCTTTTCAAAGCGAGATTTAGCACAGGCTTATCAACAGGTCGAATTAGACGACGAAAATAAAAACCTCACAACTATATCGACGCATAAAGGTATTTTCTGTTATAACAGGCTTAGCTACGGCGTTGCTTCAGCACCCGAGTTATTCCAACGCGAAATAAAGAAGTTGTTAGACGGGATCGACGCAGTTGTCGTTTATTTTGACGATATTGTAGTCTCAGGGAAAGAGCGCGAGAGACACGACCGAAATTTACGCGAGGTTTTGACTAGATTTAGAAACGCAGAGTTAACTGTGTAACGGTTCGACTTTCCCCGTGCATTGAGTAGTCGGCCGGACGCCAGGATTTGGTTAAGGGAAAGGTTAATTGAAGAGACTGTTTATGTAATTAATAACAAAATAGATATATTCTAGTAAATAAGATAACAAGTTGATCGTTCAATTATTAGTCTCCATTTGTAACAGAAATTGAGATCGCGGTTTGTTTAGAGTATTTCGCCTTTACAATCGGTCTGGCTTAAACTAGTGCGGTTAACGGTACATCAACACGAGGTTGCCGGAGTTACGTGGTTTCGGTGCATACGTCGGTTTTGCGGACGCGGTATCGGAGTTTCGGACGGTGACACGGGTTCGGGATATCGACGGGTTTTCGGAGGTTAGGTATCCCTCGAGTCCATAGAGTCGTGAGCGCACGGCTCTACGAATCGAGGTCGCTCGTCTCGTTCTTCTCCTTGTCCTGTGTGCTCACAGTGACCAGGCGAATCTCGAGAGGTCGGCGTGTGGTCGGTTTCGCACGGGCAGGAGTCGGCCGCTGCTTCACCAGGACGTGAGCGCACGACCTGGGGAATCGTTGGCGGGGCCTTAGTTATTTCCTCAGTCCCATGTGCTCACGGTGGCGGAGAAAACAACCAGTCCCTTGGGAGGCGCTGTTCAGCTATCCCTGGTTGTTTCGTGTGCTCACGACGACAACTCGGAGTTCCGGGTTCGCTAACACTGTCGTCTCGTGTGCTCACGAGGCGACGTCGTCGGCGTCGGTCTATCTCTGGCCATTCCTTGCGGTAACGTGTGCTCACGATGCCGCCAGGAGTTAAGCTCGAGTATAACTGCCCGCTGCGCTGCGCGGCCCGCTTTATATAGGTGTGCCTGCGGTGCGCCGCTCGCGCCGCCTGGCGCGTCGCCGCTGAGTTGCGCGCTCCGCGGTCGTGCGGACTGGTCTTTCGGTTGGTGCGCGCGCGCGCTCACTTCGCGTCGTGTGGACTCGCCTTTGTTCGCTGCGCGCGCGCGCTCGCTGGCGTCAGCTGATTGACTCGGGGCCGCATTTGCTTGCTTTATGTGCGAGACTTGCGTCTCGTCACAACTGTAAAAATAGATAAGTGTGAAATAGCAAAAGACAGTATTCAATTTATAGGGTATGAATTAGATAGCTGCGGAATACATATATCAAACAAAAAGTTGATGCAATAACAAAAATGAAGGCACCCACAAACATTAAGGAATTGCAGTCTGAGTCAATTGCAGGGAGGAAAAGCATAAGAACGAAAACGAGACTTACTTGTACCTAAATCTTGTATGCGACGAAGTAAAAACCTTAGATAGGACTGAAATTAGAGAAGCGACAGTGCGCGATCCACTACTTGCTAAAGTACGCGATTGTCTTATAAACGGATGGGTCTGCTCACCCCGGCGAAGCGTTGCAACCATTCAAAAATAGAGAACGAGAGTTATCATTAGAAGAGGGATTTATTCTTTGGGGACACAGATTGGTCATTCCGCATGATTTGCGTGAGCGTATATTATTAGAATTACACGAAGCGCACATGGGAGTGGTAAAGATAAAAACTCTTGCTCGATCATTCGTATGGTGGCCGCGTATCGACCACGACATAGAGAATTTGTGTAAATCCACCTATGAATGTGTACTGTGAATGGTCCTAACCCACCGAGAGCAGAGTTACATGTTTGGCAATGGCCAGAAGGTCCAACGCAACGAATACTGCCCCCTACCACCCAGCATTAAATGGCGCAGCGGAAAATGCGGTGCGAACATTCAAAGAAAAATTTAAATTATTATGTAAAGATTTACCACGTAGCGAAGCTTTAGTAAAGTATTTGTTTGCTTACCGAACGACGCCCCATTGCACTACAAATTGTACCCCGGCGGAGTTGCAAATGGGTCGTAAATTAAGAACGCGTCTTAGTACACTTAATTCATATGCAAGAGACAAAGTAGAAGCTAATCAGGAAAAACAAAGATTGTATTTCAAAGGAAATCGAGAAACCGTTTTTAACGAAAGAGACCTAGTCGTTGCCAAGGACTACAGTACAAATAAATGGCGTAACGCGCAAGTTGTAAAGAAGTTGTTAGGCGCCGTAAATTACAACCTGCGTACCGACGACGATCGAATTTGGAAGAGACACATCGACCAGCTTAAGTCACGCGAAACAAGCGAGCATTCTACGAAACCAGATGCGACTGGATTAAATATTATAAATCCGGAAATTGAAAACGTGGAAACCACAGAATACCACACGTCGACAAATCCGAGTATTCCGAATACAACGATCGAAGCATCCTTCGTATCGGATACACGATCCAAGCCACCAGTAGATCCGTCGGCATTATCTGTAAGGCGTTCTACCAGGATTTGCCGAGCTCTGGTTCGATTAAATCTTTAATTGTAAACGATGGTAATCCTTAATTTAAAATAGGAAGGATTGTCGTATATCTGCGAGTATCGGTGTAGGAGCATGTAGCGACATCTAACGGTGGATCTGCGAGTCAGCCGTACAGGCGTTGCGATCCGCGATCGGAGCGCGAGGTTCAGAACCATTCCGACAGCCGCTGTGTACGCATCCCCAGTTTGTGCTAAGGGGGCTTGGGCGTTTGGTGCCGTATCAAGCGAGGGGCCCCGTGGGTGCACGTATTTTACAAATGCTCATTGCTGCTAATTTTTTTTTTTTTTTTTTTGTATCTATTTAAGTCATATCCAAGTAGGGAAGTAACAAAACGCGAAAAAGTTACAAAAAAGTTGCCAGAAAATTGCAAAAGGTATGCGTATTAGTGGTAGCTGTGACAACATAACTTCACATTTTATACATTTTTACACTTTCCTTTTGATTAAAGTCGTCAACCCTATATTTTTATGAAACGAATAGATTTCTCGCAATCAAAAGTATTAGTATATATTGACTCATTGGAACCCCTCGCTTACTTGCGGAGTATTATTCGATTTTGATGAGGAGTCCCATAAGACTGCGTGTTAAAGTGGCAATTTTTCGGTAGCGATTATTTCGAAAATGAGGTCGTCAACCATGGTTTTTCTTTTTTTCAAACAACTTTGACATACTTTATTGAAATAATCCTCAAGTTTCAGAGCATTCTGTCGTTTTTTTCATAAACGCCCAAGCCTCCTTAAATAAAGACTTATCCTCAATCGGGATTTAATCCTTTATTTGTGCCACCTTCTGACCTTACCCAATACATTACATTAGGAGGGAAAAGTTAGTTAGAGATCGAAAAACCTACTAAATCGGCTTTGAGGGAATGTGGGAGCAATAGCTTCGCAAATCTACCGCTAAGTATTTAGTATTTCCAAACAAACTTAAAAAAAAAAACTAAAATTCTGATCGAAATGTCCCTTAGTAGAATCATTTATTAATTTTAATGCTACGGCGCTAGAAGCTTGGTTTTTCATTACAAGCTTTATTAAAAAAGTTTTATGTAAAATTCGATTTTAAGGTTGGCGCTGTAATCGTGTGAGTACGCGTAACCATCTGTTCGTATTTCAAAGATTTTAGAAAAACTAAAGATCCAATCGAAATGTTCCTTAATAGAATGATTTATTGAAACTAACACTACAGCGCTACAGGCTTCGTTTTGTATTATAAGCTTTATTGCAAAATTTATATGTAATACAAAAACGATAGGTTCCCTGCCGGAGAAAGTCCATAGAAGTCGATTAGATCACCTACCGACTTAAATAGTGAATCTTGATTCCACTTTTTGCATTAGAACTTGATGAAACGTGATAAAATACGATAAAAAAAAACGGGAGAGGTGTCGGTGGGACACGCGGTTGGAACGAAGTTCCTTTTCTATTATATATTGAATAAAAAGCACAATTAAATGAATCCACAGCATTACAGCGTTCTGATTATTGGAGATAAATTAAACGAAATAAATGAAAAAAAAAAAATGAAAATTCAGCCCTGTACTTGGACACTCAAATATTTGCTATTGTAATAATATAAAAAACTTAACCTCAAAAACTAAAGCGGATCAGCATTGTAAACACCATTACGAATAATATATTTGTAATTTTGATTACTTTTTAACAAAAATAATATTACATGGATAATTTGAAAGTTGGCTCTGGAACCCATAAGAGCAAATTTTTTCAGGATCGTCCAACTTTATCGAACACACGATTTTCATAAAGCAGTAGTTTGGTCACATCTGATTACAGTGTCCAACTACTGGCTTAAAATCGCGTCCATGTACTGGTCTAATCACGTCAAACGGTGTCCAACAATACTGTTATACTCGGGTTCAGGTAAACTCAATGATCACACTTATTTATAAAAACCAACACAAACTCAGACTTTATTTGATAACACAATTATAACACGTCTGCTCTCACTAGCTGTCATAACCAGACTGATCAAAACAATAACATTTCCAACACGCTGATCTCGTTGTCAAGGGTGTTGCTATGTGCAATTTCCATGTTCGAATACCACATATATAACATTATTCCCTCCTTCATCAGATTGTCGTTTCGACAATCTTAAACATCCATCGACCAACGGTCATCCTTTAAACTTCAAATCCTCTTGAGTCCAATGATGACTTCCAGGATCCCACCAACGTCCTCTACCTTGACCCATCCTTGGCATCAAGTTACCGAGTCCCTGCTAAAAATCGTGGATTAAAAAGAATTAAAGTCGATTGAAAATCAATCGATTTTAGATGTCATTCTTGTTACCAATTTTCACAGTTAAATTCGATTTCTAATTGAAATCGATTGAAATTGATTAAAGACGATTAGAGGTTCAAATTTTGATCAATTGGTTTGATCGATTTAAATCGTTTTTTATCGATTTCAATTAGAAAACAATCGAATTTAATTGTGAAAATTGGTAACAAGAATGACATCTTAAGTCGATTGATTTTCAATCGACTTTAATTCTTTTTAATCCACGATTTTTAACAGGGGTGGCGCTTCCACGTGTAGACTCCAATCATCACTTCCAGGAATAAATATCCAACCATCCAAACTATATAAACACACAACTAGCCATCCAAGCTAGTTACAAGTCCAAGACAGTTTTTCTTCTTATATGAATTCAAGCTTCAAGCGGTTGAATTCTTCGGACATGAGTAGGGAGTTGGCATGCCATGGAACCTCTCCTCAAGTCCCTGCTCCGGTATTCACCTTCACGCTCACGGAAAAAACCATGGCTCAAAAGAACCGTGAGCAGAGCAGTCTTTGTTAGCCGGTTTAATTGGTCACATTCGGGTTGGTACGTCTCAATCAGGTAAAGTGCCTTAATCAGGATCTTTCGCCTTTGTCGGAACGGCATGGATGTGCAAGATGTCATCATTCGAATCCGACCTCCTCCATCAAACGGCAAAGATGACCGCAACGACATCAGAACGTCAGACATCCCACTCAATAAGCCTTTCGAACCAGATCTTGCGAGTCTGAAACGGAACGAACCTAACAACTGCAGTATCACATTTGTAATTGACATTTCCGAAATGTTCAGAAAATAACCTAGATCTGATTCTGTAATTTTTCTAAGTGTACGTGTACTTATACCCCATGTCGGAATAGTGTTATCAACAGCGGTATTCGTTGGTAACACACTCCGATTCCTAACTATCATGTGATAATTAAATTTAAATCTAGTTATTGTTGAATTAATTCTAATTCTCTCTGATCTTACTGCCTTCTGAACTATCGATTCTAGTATGTATGTGTTTGCATTCAAATTTTGATTCAGAATGATGTCATTAACAACGGCATTCGTGAATGACATATTCTGATTACTAACTGTGTTGCTAGATGATAATTCTAATTCGTTGTTGGCGTGTGCAAAATGCGTATCAACTAAATTTAATTCCACGGAAATTCTCTCTTCTGTGTCAGTGTCTGTGTCAGTATTTATGTCTGTGTTTGTGCTTAAAAGACTTAGCTGTTTGAATTGATGTTGTAAATCCTTTTGCTTCTTAAGTAAATTGACACAGTTGTTGATTAGTAGAAGATTTGAATGATGTTGATTTGCCAACTCCTCATCGTGTGACCATTCAGCTTTTAGATCAAGTTTCTCATCATGAACTTCGACCAGTTGATGACTTTTCAATTCAGTCTCAAACGGCTTCGCTTCTATATCTGCATCTTCTCGAAGTAGCCTGTCAACCGCCTCCTGTCTAAATCGGCGTAGTAATGGAATACTTTCTTGTTCGTCAATTTGTGAAATGACCCATAGCCGGAATTCCAATTTAGCCATTTTGAAAGTTTTCTTCTTCCTTCTTTAACCAGAGATCACTCAAGATCACCAGTATCCCGGACGAGCCCCCAGATTGTTATACTCGGGTTCAGGTAAACTCAATGATCACACTTATTTATAAAAACCAACACAAACTCAGACTTTATTTGATAACACAATCATAACACATCTGCTCTCACTAGCTGTCATAACCAGACTGATCAAAACAATAACATTTCGAACATCGTTGATCTCGTTGTCAAGGGCGTTGCTATGTGCAATTTCCATGTTCGAATCCCACATACATAACAATACCATATTTTTATGCCACTGTTGAAAAATTAATTTTATTGTAAAAACTGATTGTTTAAGGTTCGTTTTTTTTTTGAAATATGATTGTATTAGCTAAATGCTGGTGTTAATAATATATTAATGACACTGTTGTGGATATGGCTTTCTACATTTGTTTTTTTTTTTTGGTATTGTTGGAATGCGTGGATCAATAAACAAGGCAGTGAGGTTTAACTAATAATAAGTAATAGTAATTTATTGATAAATGGCATCAGCCATAGTCGGCAGTGCGTCCGCTCAGCTTGGAGTCTTACAGGCAAGAGAGAGAGAAAGAGAGAGAGAGAGACGCGAGTACAGAGTATACAGTATAGTTGGCGCTTAGATTGTACACGCGAGGCATACGCAGTCCCCTTGCTCTCGCATGAGCTCGCCTAACTGCACGCAATCGCCGCGAACCCAGAGATGTCGCGACGTGTACCATTTTGTGTATTATGACTGTATAAATTCACATATTACAACAGGTATACTGCATTGTTTGTTTTTGGTATACTGCAATTTGCCCGTACAAAATAAATAACTTGCACTCATTTTGTCAGAACAAGAATCGAGCTCCTAAAGGTGGCATTGGCTGTATATTTGCAAGTCATCCGCATAGATTAGATGGGACACATCTGAATCCAGGCAAAAACCGATGTCATTGATGTACAACGCAAACAGCAAGGGACCTAGCGCTGATCCCTGCGGGACACCGGTATTAAGGAGCCGGAAGGTGGAGAGTTCGCCGTAATCACCAACAACAGCCTGCTTTCTAACCGTGAGGTAAGATGCAAGTCAGCGGATAACCTGCTTGGAGAAGCCGAAAGAGGATAGCTTTCCCAGAAGCCTGACGTGACACGCCCAATTTTTACCGACTGAGTCAATATTGCGAGTACACGGTAAACAAATACTCGAAACAAAATAAATACGATGAATTATGAAAAATCAAGACATACTTGGTGGCAATAGCATTTGAACGAAAATCAGAAGCTGCAGCGTGTGCATGTTGGAAATTTCGTTCGAATGCCATTTTGACATGTGTACACAGAATCATTTGAAACTTTGAACAGAGATAAATAATGTCTAATGCTTCCATGTCAACTATGTTGAAACTTGCCAAACAGATTTAAAGACAAAACCGAGAGGACGTAGTAGAGTATCGAACACGAGTGATGCCAATAGGGGGCGAATGCACTAAAAGTCGGTTTAATATCCGTCATCAACGTATAGTAGGTTGCGTTGATTTGGGATTTCCCTACCCTCATCAGACTACGAGTGCAATGTAGCCGAGATGAGATTGCTGCATTACGTGCCACGGGGCCTTAAACAGGGAGGCGATAATCCCCTAGGGTCCGCACGTTAACTTTCAGGAAGTTGTGCAGCCCGGCAAATGGCGAAGGTGTATCAGGGTGCCTTCCCTGTTAAAAATAGTCAATAGAGATGGATTAAATTATTAATTGAATTCTAAGCTATATCTGAATCCCATTTATTGCATTAGAACTCGATTAAAATAGATTAGAATTGATAGGAATCAATAGGAATCGATAAAATTCTATACAAAAAAGGACCAGTAAAGTTAATAGAAACCAATGTCTGGTATTAACTATCTACTTCAATTGTTGTTTTCCGTATTAAAATCTATTGACTCCTGTTGATTCTAATCTATTTTAATCGAGTCCTCATACAAAAAATGGTATTCAGAATTAGCATAGAATCTGTTAATAATTTAATTGATCCCAATCGATCCCTATAGACTATTTTTAGCAGGGTTTGTTTGGTATGCCGGATAGAGGATTCCCCTAGTGTATGGCAGGATAGTACTGGCCTGCGTTACTAGAGGTTATCCCGAGTAAGGGGAGGAATGATAATGATTTTACAAGGTCTTTTAATTAATGATATATTCTAAATCCTTCTCATAGTCTAATACAATAGGAGGGGCTGACATCCCCAGGCATACTTCGTGTGTGCATCACACACATACTGAATGCTAAGGTAGTCGGAGCGCTTGGCTAAATCGTATAGTAAGCCCGGCGCGATCTGGAGTAAGAGCCAGAGACGACCAGAGAAGAAGTGTCTTGCTGTTGCTTGCGCCGCTCCTTCATACCTGGGCCAGCCCCTCTACGCAATACTGTATGCGCGCACGCTATCTGTGTTTTCGCAGTGTATTATTTAGTTGCCGCTCGCGTGGTAACCGACCGCTGTCGGTAACTTATCGGTTGTTGCTTTCTTATCCTGGGGCCGTCTCAATGTCTTGGTTTTCCATAATTCGAACAAAAAAACCCGCTGCCAATCCATTGGCAAGTAGCTTCCTCCAACGAAATTTATTGTTCCTCTTGTAATATGTAAATTCTATAATCGTAATAATACTCTAGAATGGTACAGATGCGTACGGCGATTTCGTGCAGTCAGACGAGTTCATGCGAGAGCAAGTGAACTGCGCATGCCTCGCGTGTACAATCTAAGAGCCGACTACATTGTATACTCTGTACGCGCGTCTCTCTCTCTCTCTCTCTCTCTCTCTCTCTCTCTCTCTCTCTCTCTCTCTCTCTCTCTCTTGCCTGTAAGACTCCAAGCTGAGCGGACGCACTGCTGACTTGGCTGATGTCATTTATTAAATAAATCATCTATTATTAATAATTATAACCTCACAGTGTTGTTTATTGATCCACGCATTCCAAAATGGTAGCTGAACGTGGTTATGGTTTGTATATTAAAACTTATTACTATACCAACCTTCGGGAAAAGTATAGTAATATTCAAAAAGTGAGGTTAGAAGAAGAGCCACATGGAAAAGGAGTCAATGATTATTATTAACAAGCGCACAGTGACAAATTGAACAGTGATATTAAAGAACAATATTTCTTGGACAAACATACATACATACTTGTAAAACATTGAAATTCGATTTTTTTGCGTCGAAACGTCTGTAGAAGAACATTTTCAAGTGAAGATTAACCGGTCAAAAAGAGTTAAAGTAATACAAATATAGGCTCAGTAACAAAGATAAGGTAGTCAAGTATTAAACAAAAAGAAGATTTTTAAAAAATAATCAGAATTTAAGTGCGATGGAAGCGGATTAAAGTCGGCAAGTGAAATAAGTGGTATAAGGAAAAAGTGGATACAGAACAAGATTTAGAAGAATATTTTTGAGAACACTCATGAAAATCATCCTCTCTTAAAAAAGAAATGACCGGGTGTTGTGAAGCCTTTTAAAACTCGATTTAATTGGTTGTGGCTAGGCATCCGGTTGAATGGCGCCAAAATTTGAAATTTTTTATTATGGTTCAAGTTCAATATCTTGATTTTGTGTCTATTATTCAGTTAATGCTTTTTAACGACCATAATTAATAATATGATTGTTTTGTTTATAAGTATTCTAGCTTATATTTTGTATCATATTAATATATTCTAACCTCAAAAACTAGATTGCGTTATAATCTATACTGCTTTGTTTTAGAAAATACTACTTATCTTCTTATGAAAAAACATCAATCAAATATAAATGTGGACTAATTAATTGTGAAATATATGTTAGCGTTTTGAATACTTTTAAGACATTGTAATAAACAAACCGCGTGCATTAATACTGAGCGCGCGAAACGCGCTTGAATTCAGCTAGTTACTTTTAAAAAATCAAGTATACGATAATATAAAAGTTAAAGAAAAAGAAATGGCTAAGCAAGCAAAAATCGAGGATACCTTGATACCATTTTTTGATGGTGTAAATTATACAAGCTGGAAAATAAGATAAATGATTCTGCTGGAATATAAAGAGTGCAAGGATCCAGCAACTCGAGAAATGACTGAAGATGAAAAAAAGGACGAATGGAAGAAGATTGATCTAAAAGCAAGAACAATAATAATTAGCTCGATATCAGATAAACAACTAGAGTATGTTGGTGAATGCGCAACAGCTCTCGAAATGATACAAAAGTTTTATAAAATGTATTTAAGTCAGTCTACAGCCTTGAAAATAATATGCAGAAGTAAGATTGAAGAAATCATGTTAAATAATTACAAATCAGTTGAGGATTTTTTTGTGGAGTTTGAAAAAGTTACAAATGAGTTCAAATCGGCGGGTGGAAGATTAGAAGAAACCGAAAAATTAAGATATTTGATCAGAGCCTTGCCACCAAGTTACAGTTACATCGGATACTTTATAGACGTTATACCAGAGGATCAACGAACAGTCGAATACGTCAAGTCGAAGATTAAAGAAAAAAATTTGACTCAACTAGAGTCTGATAATAAAGCCAACGTCAGTACCTTTGCGGTACAAACCAAAGGAAAATGTTATAAATGTGGCGAAAACAGCCACTACAGTAGACAATGCACGAGACCATAGCAGCAGAGCAACCGGGGACGAGGTGCTCAATCCAGTCAAGGTCAACGAGGTAATCAAAGAGGCTACAACAGAGGCTTCAACAGAGGAAACTACCGAGGCCATCAACGAGGCAGAGGTCAAGATCAACCCAGAGGCGAACAACAGGGCGACTACGCATCCGAAGCATGGCTGACACAGGTCTGCAACTCAAGTAGCGAAAATTTAGGTCAGATAAATTAGATTCTTGATAGTGGTTGTACTGATCATATTGTAAATAACGATAAATTCTTTGATAAATTCATTTGTTTGAAAGAACCTGTTGAGGTAAAATTACCTGATGGTAAAAATTTGAAAGCTACTAAAATTGGAACTGTAAAATTATATTTCAAAAATTATTATAATGAAAAACAAGTCGAAGTAAAAAATGTTTATTATGTCAAGGGTATAAGACAAAATATAATAAGTTTATCCAAAGTCACTGAAAATTACATATTAGTAGCTAAAAATAATAATGCCAAAATATATAATAAATCTAGAGAATTAATAGCAGTTGCATATAAAAAAGATAATTTATATTTTATGAAAAGTTTTGTAACACGAAAAGATAGCAAACAAATGTATGCAAATTTAATCAAACTAACTGATGAAGATAAATGGCATAGGACACTTGGCCATGTAAATTTTTCAATACTTAAATAAATTAGTAAAAAATAAACTAGTAGAAGGCTGACAGAAAAAATTGAAAATACAGAAATGCAATGTGCAAATTGTATAGAAAGTAAAATGGCTAATGTACCGCTTGAAAATAATAGAACGAAAACTTCTGAAATTTTAGAATTAATTCACACAGATTTAAATGGTCCACATAATACAATCGGTTATGGTGGAGAGAAAGATTTTGTGACTTTTGTTGATGATTACAGTAAGTGTACTAGAATTTTTTGCATAAAAAAATAAATCAGAAACTGCCAGTTGTCTAAAAGAATTTGTAAATTTAGTAGAGAATAAATTCAATAAGAAAGTGAAAAAGTTGCAATGTGATAATGGTAAAGAATATTTAAACCGTGAGATTTATGATTTTGTTAAGTCTAAGGGAATAGAACTAGTAACATGTCCACCGTACGTCCATGAACTGAATGGAGTAGCGGAAAGATACAATAGATCAGCCATGGACATAGGTAGATGCTTGATGCGAGAAGCAAAAATTCACAGGCGATATTGGCCACAAATTATGAAAAGTGTTGCCTATTTAAAGAATCGTACAATTGCAAATAAAGCGGAGAACAAAACTCCTTATAAAATATTTTTTGGTAAAAAAACCTAATGTAGATAATCTAAAAATGTATGGCCGTCGAGTCTTTGTAAGAGTTCCAGAAGCGTCGAGAAAAAGCAAATGGGATGATAAAGCCCAATTAGGAGTACTAGTAGGTTATGTAGAAAATGGCTATAAAGTTCTAGTCAATGGTAGAGTCATTTACGCTAGACATGTACAAGTAGTCGAAGAAAATACCGAAATTATTTGTTTAGAAAAATTCGATGATGAAAACGATAGAGATTTGGAAAATTGTGAATCTGAAAACGAAGAAAATGAAATACTGGAAAATGAATCCGAAACTAATGAATATTATGTAAATTCAAATCAAACAAAATCTCTTATCATCTACTCAGACCTTCGGTGAAAGTAGAGATAACGAATAAAATTTTGATATTGCTGTAAATAATAATTCAAGCATAAAAGTACAAAGAAAATCTAACAGAATGAAAAGTCCTGTAAATAGACATGGAAATCCTGTAACTCATTATATATATATATATATATATATATAATGAGTTACAGGATTTTATATATATATATATATATATATATAATGAGTTAGTATAGTATATATATATATACTATATATATACTAGTGGGCAGGGTTAGTTTCATACACATAAGAATTTTACACCAATTACATTTAACACAAATTCTAATGTGGTTTAATTCTGCACAGTGTGTTTTAATTTCAACACACACAAAAATAATAAATATTTTAATGTCGTTCTACACGTGTACTTCTACACAATAGAAAAATTAATATTTAATAATTCATTAAATTGTACACAATATATTGTGCACTGTAACTTTTTATAAAATGAATAATTTTAGTTGGTATTCAACACATATTTTTCTACACAATAAAATTATACGCAATTTCATTTTCGTTTAGCAATAATTTATTTTACACCAACATTAAAACATTTTACACGTTCGATTTATACACCATATAAGTTATTTTTATTCTACACGTGTCGTTTCACACGTAGAAATAAGTGAATTTTATGCTCCTAATTGTACACATATTATTGTGCACTATCATACAAATTAATTATTCTACACACGACCAATTTATACGCAATAAAAGTTATTTGTATTCTACACATATTGTTATACACGTTCAAGTAGGTAAAAATTATATTTTCAAAATAGTACACATATTATTGTGCACCATCGTATAAATTAAGTATTCTACACGACCAATTTTTTATTCCGCAGATATAAATAGTTGAACGCATTGTTTTAAATAGGAAAATCAACTAAAAAGTTGTACACATATTATGTGAAGAACTTTTTAGAAAAATAAAGATAAAGATATCGAAAGGGGGCAATAATTACGCCTTTCGGTATTTTCGAGCCATGATGATGTTCGGCTTACGCAATGCGGCGCAAACCTGTCAGCGTTTTATCGACGAGGTTATACGCGGACTTGTCTTCGTCTACGCGTACATCGATAATTTTTCTTCACACGGCGCGTAAAGTGCGTACCGTACGCCCTCCGAACGGAAACTACACTAAGCATTTACGCATTTTACGCTTCCTTTGGAGAAAAGTAGTATATGCGCCATGGGAGTAAGTAGAGAAAGCCTCAGATCGCATATTTTTCGCCCTTGCCTTCGGCTCGGGCGAAGATTATATGCGATCTGAGACATTCTCTACTTTTACTCCCTTGGTACATATTCTACTAATTTTGATCGCGTCTAAAAATGAAACTCAAGCATTTAGAGCATCTATAAATTTTAGCTTCGAAAGAAACCTCTAAGTCGCTTAAGTTCGAACGCGTTGCTAAGCAACGCTGGCAACGATGTTTTTTTTTACATTCGAATTTCAATTCGCACGAGTGGTGACAGGACGACGTAAAAAGAACGCACGAAAAAACAAAGAGGACGCATACATACGGAGTTCTACGAAAAGAG
>CM053171.1:9413182-9439707 GCA_012977825.3 Pteromalus puparum | reverse complement strand
CGAAGCTTCTCTCTTAAAATCATCAATATTAATAATTTTTTCTTATCATTGTCTTGTGAATAGTCTGAAGGCTGGGGTAAACCTTCGGTGGAAATTCAACAATTTCTTTTTGCTGCTTCATCCTCCTCCTCCTCCGGTCCGGTACAAATCCTGATTCGTAAGTTGATTGCCATTCTGCTAATAGATGCAAGTATTCGATCAAAATTGCAACAATGTTATTCTTGATCTATTTACGAAGAGGAGTCATCACAAGAATTTAAGTGTAATTTTTATTACACAAAATCTTTTTCACAAGGGAACTGGTCAGCGGTGGATATTTCATGAACGCTAATTTCTTGTTATTTTAAAAATCACGAGATCGTTCGCAAATTCAGTATCTTGCACGTCAAGTATATCTGAAGATCCATAAATTTTTGCAAGATACATATCTTGATAGCACATCAACTGCACATGGTTATTTTCTGCTAGATTTGAAACAGGCCACTAGCGAGGAATTTCGTTTCAGAACCTGTATATTTCCCGATGATAGATTGCGCTACGTGTATGTGCCAAAACACAAATTCCGATAAAAGTAGCGTATAGCTAGCTGAGCTATCAGTCTGAGTGCAACGATGGCGGGGAAAGCATCGAGAAGCAAAAATACAGTTATTAGAAGAGGGAAAAGGCAACGTGGTGCTGGCGCTGGTGCTGCTGCTGCTGCTGCTGCTGCTGCTGCTGCTGCTGCTGCTGTCACTGATGCTGATGCTGGCAATACTGAGTGCGGATGTTTACCAAAACATTTTACGAAAAAGTGTGTAGCAATATTAAATGCTCTTTGCCACGCTGACGGACAACAACGTTTAGCTTTAATTCGTTCAGCTGATAAAAAACTAATCAAAAGTATATGTGAGTGCGCGTTAAATGTATTACGAGGTGTGGTGAAAATTAAAAATTCTCACAAGTCAAGATTGAGGAAACATAAAAATGTTTTGCGTAAATTATTGAATAAGAGTAGTGGAAATAATAATCATGAATGGAAAAAGAAGAAACGGGTGATTATTCAAGACGGTGGTGCTTTTCTGCCTATGTTACTTGCACCTATAATTGGCGCACTAGTAGCGAGGATATTTGGTAATTCTAAAAGTTAAATATGGAACATGCACGTAAAATGATTATTGTACCGGAGGAGACATATGACCGTGTAATGAAACAGCAGCAGCAGCAGCAGCAGCAGCAGCCACACGAATCAAGTAATGGTTTGGAATTACCGAGTACACAGACAAAAGGCGATAACTTATCACGCCTCGATGCTGAGATGCATGATATACTTTTTTCAAAAAGTATTACAGATGAGCGAGAAAAATGTCAAAGGTATTTACAGATTTTAAGAAGATATCTTCATTTTAAAACGTTAGAACGTCAAGAACTTTTATCCGATGGCAATGCTACTGCTGCTGGACCAGAGATTGAACATGAAGACACTTTGAATCCTTTGTCTGATGAGGCGATTCTCACTAGTATACCTAAGGGCTCTGTAAGGAAAGCTCGTTTATTGCTTCACCATTGGAAATCAACTGTACCTCACCGTATCAAATGGGATAATTCGGGCACAGTCAGTATCGACGATAAAGTTATACCTCAATCAAATATTATAGATTTGGTGGAGGATGTTGTACAGAGCAAGGCAGCAGCAGAAGAGGAGCCAGTTGGAAGATTTCAACTTGCTAATTTTATAGCTTCGTCTGACACCCCGTCTAAATTTATAAGTAATCCCATCGTATTATCAATCAGTGAAAATTTCAAACGTGCTTTGAACAAAATTTCTTCAAGTAAAAGAAATAATTCCGAGAGCGTTCAGACTTTGGAAGAAGGTGCAAGACTTGCTGCTTCAAGGCGTTACAGCGAACGTTTGAGCAAGAAAAAATCTGTACCACGAAAATCGGGAGATAAGTGGTTAACTTATAATATATAAACATGAGTTATGAAAATCAATATTTTGACACTAAACATGAGGCTGGCTACGCAGGTGCACGTAACCTCATTCGTGTTAATAATAAAAAAAATAAGAATAACGTTAATAATTGGTTAAGCAATCAGGATGCGTACACCCTTCATCGTCCTATTAGAAGGAAATTACCTAGACTCATGTACAATGTCAGTAATGTGGATGATTGTTGGGAGATGGATTTGTGTGATATGCAATCTCTCAAAACTTACAACGATAACTACGCATATCTGCTTGTTGTAATAGATATTCTTAGTAAATACGCTTGGGTTGAGCCATTATACGACAAAAGTGTCAAGAGCGTTCTAACTGCTTTTGATAAAATCCTAAAAAGAGCCAATGGTCGATGCCCTGTTCTCGTACAAACAGATAAAAGCAAAGAGTTTATCGGAGCGGAATTTCAAAAATATTTAAAAAAGAATGATATAAATTTTCGAGTTGCACGTAATCCTGATGTTAAAGCCGCAGTTGTGGAAAACGTCTTAATCTACTCTCAAAGAAGAATTTTAGATATTTCACTCTATTAAAAATACACATCGATGATATTGACGTTATTTCAAAATATTGTTTATGCTTACAATCACACACTACACAGCTTGAATAAAAATGGTTCTGCGTAGTGGAATATTGCGAAATGTGATGTGGCTAGAAAAAATTTACAGAAAGAGCGCTTAATTTCAGCGCAGGAACGTCTCGAGCAAGGTATATACAGTGGTAGCGTGAGCACGTTCGCATCAGGTCGAGCAAAAAGGGCACCTTCGACAAAGGGATACGAGAAGAACTTACAGCGAGTTAATCTTTAGAGTACATAGAGTTTCACACCGCCAGAAATCTTCATACGGTACGAACTAGTTGATCTAGATTGGCGAGAAAATTATGGATTTTTTATCCAAGAAGAACTCGTTACGTGTCGGTGATGACCGTTTATGTAGCACAAAATAAGGAATTTAAAATTGAACGAGAATTAAGGACTAAAGGACGAGGAGAAAATAAACAATATTTGTGAAGTGGCTTGGATATCCGGATTAAATTTAACTCGTGGATAAAAGCAACGATATTGTAGAAATCTAAAACATGGTTCGGCGAATTTAAATCTGTTGCTACGCAAGCCAACAGTAGTATAACATATTTTCCTATAACACTACATTCTGTGCTTTAAAACTCAACTTCTCATTATGGATTCGGTTAACGCGGACACTGGGAGTGTTGCATTTAACGGAAATACATATACCAGCACTATGCTGATATTTCAAAAAAATGAGTGCGAAGTAATATTTACCAAGGTTAGTAGCATAGTGCAGTTAATGATAACGGAATCGAAGCAAAGAGAAGAAGAAGAAAAGAAATGCGATAGAACAGTTGTCTGTAGTGAAAATTATAAATATTACCAGTGATACTCCTTTCCATCGGGTATCTAGACAGTTCATAAAAGATCACTAGCGGATCTATAAATAAATATACCTGAACTTCATATTCACTTACTTATAGCGACCCAGCAAGGCGGAAGAAAGGCTACCTAACAATCTACCGAAAAGTCTGGCTCTGTAAGGAAAATTCATACTATAGTTTTAGCAAAAAGGTTTAAACGTATATTTGGCTTTGAGAATGAAAAATACAGCGTAGAAGATTTTATAGCCTTCGAGCCCAGCGCCACCGCAGTCGGCGATTTACAACAATCATAGGAAGCATGCCTTTGTTTAGCAAGAGCTATATCAGATCAACTTTTTGTCTACTCAGATATTTTTTGGGCGGGGGCAAATTCCATACACTGTAGGTGATGTACAAGGCCATCACTTTTACGCTATAGTGGCATTTGATAACTCCAAGTATAAGTTCTGGTGTAACTATGGTCAAACAGTTCGCCACCTTCCAAAATTACATACCATTGCTGAACAATACGTTTCAAAATATAATAATAGATATAAGAGCATCAACATGATACTCATATACCATTCGAGTAGCGGGACGTTGACAGTTACACTTCACTTTAAACGCTGTCAGAAGAAGAAGAGAGCAATGCAAAAAATGGAGTTATTACGCAGAATATTACGCTGATCAAGTCGGGGGAGGTGGTAGAGAAGGAGTGCGCTCGAGTGTTTTGCAGGTTCAAGCTATCAGCGAGGACATGGGTGGTATAGCGAAGTTCTTGAGTGGTTTATTTCGAAGAGTCTTGCCATATCTCAACAAGTGGTGCCAAAGCTGTAGGTAAAGAAGCCATTAAAGCAGGAATGGGCGTATTGATGATGTGGTAATCGTGGAGTAAGTTTTAAGCAGGCTGTAAATACACGCGCACCGAGAGTCTGGTCGAAATCTTAAACACAAGGCCGCAGATAAAATAGCTGAGATGATGAAGGGTTCAGGATTAAGCGACGAGGCAAGAAGCGAAAACGTCAGTCGTGTAAGAGCCGTTTAACTGGACGCAACAGGCAGCAGCCGCGCCGTACTAAAAGTGGTAGGCTGTGAAAAACGACGTGTGAATAAAAGATAAATTAGAAGCTCGAAAAAAAAGAAAGTAAATAGCAAAAAAGAAGAAGAAGCGCAGTGTCTCTGATATTTTTGGATAAACATCATCATGGCTTTTCTTACATTCAAACTCATGCGAATGCATGAAATGAGAATTAGATTTGTTTACTTTACCCGCAACACAAACATCAGTGGAAAATTCGCAATCATACTTCGAGAATATTTGTCAAATAGCCATTAAGTAAAAATTATGAATAAATTACAATTTTCATAAAAAAAATGTTCTCATTTACAATACCTTACTTGCGTCCTTACATACCCGTTTCATCAACATCCTCTCGTATAGAAAATAATCATTTGATAAAAAAAGTTATCTGAAATACTGTAACATAAGAACGACGTAATCGTTATAACCGCTGACAGGTATAATATTCCATTCGGGGTTATTTATTGTTTAGCTTCACATCCTGTTTCATCATCATCGTCGTCGTCTGTCGTTAACTAGAATCGGATAAAACTGATCGTAGTCTAAACATTCTGTTCATAAAAGTCAGTGAAGATGTAACACTAGCTGTGGACCGTTGAGCTTTTGACCGTTGACGAATATGATACTTTCTTTCCTGTTGCGTCAAGCTACTTTGATAAAACTGATCGTGGTTCTAAACAATACTGTTCTGAGAAGTCAGTGAGATGCTAACGCTGGCTTTTGACCGTTGACCGTAACCGTTGACGAATATGATACTTCCTTTCCTCTTGCGTCACGGCTTCTTTCTATTGTTTCGGGGATACACGTGTAGGAAATGCATCCCCACTACTACTGAATTGAGCTAGTGGGGGGATTCACTCGACGAGAGGATAAAAGAGCGAGCGCAGAGAGCGAGACGCTCAGTACTGACTTGTGGAGCTCACAAAACGTTTCTCACGTGTAGTCTCTCGTGCGCTTTAAGTGTAAAAGTTTATTGACCATGGCTCAATCAAGTAGTAGTGTCCAAGCTCGTCTGCCAGAATATTCTGCCCAACATGCTGCTGTCTACGACCTACGCAGTTAATAAGTCAAATTCTAAAAGGATTTCTTTGGAATTGGAGTGTCATCGGGTAGCTTCCGTCCAGTAGTGAAACTTTCCACGGCTAGCAGGGTGTTTCAAATCTATCAAATTCGATGTGAACAGCTGGAAAGTTTTCAAGAATTACTTGATCTTATAAACACCTATTTCCAAGATGCGTACAGATTCCAAAGTGAATACGGTCGACCAACAAAAGTGTACATGGAGAACCATGATCTGATGTTTACAACTTCGTATAACACAAAGTCTATATTGATTGAGGAAAGACCGTTGGTACACCTATCTTTCCAAATCTTTTCATAGACGAAGAAGACGAGGAGGAAGTGTATCCTGCTGTTGACAGCGGTTCTGGCAATGTTGCTGATGCTGGCACTTCTGGTGGTGCTGCCGTAGAGAAAGACATCAACCTTCAAGAGCATCAAAGAAACAAAAAACATCGCCATATTCAACCTGCTATCTGCATGCAAAAAGTTACTTTCGATGGATTGAGGGTTGTCGCGCCATGTGTCGGATGAACGTCTCGATAAACTTGAAGCTTGTGTTGGTAAGGTAAATGAAATTGTGGCTTGTATCCAAAGAATTGTAATTGTTGTATTAAAAATGATACAGAAAACTCGAATGAAAATGCCAAAGCCACTATGATGGAGAACCTACGAAACATTTCAACAATACTACACGCTCTATAACGATAATATTAAAATTAATGTCGCCGATAAGTTTAAGGATGACTTTGATGAGTCATTGTTGAATATAATTGTTTGTAAAATCGCTGCTTTTAAATTGTTTGATATCTATTTAAAGATATATACACTACTATAATCATACTATAAAAAAAATTAAGATGTTATTTTTCGTGATTACACTTTGTACATACGTATTTTTTACTTGTAATAAACCAGAAAATTTAGATATATTTTATCTTGTTACGTCATTCGAACCCTGCTTATCCCCTCCATTCTCCTTGACCGTGGTATAAATATCAAGCCACTACGTATACCTTGTCATTACGAGTAATCTACCCTTGAAGCAACATCTCAGCACAAATGGAATAAATAAAAAACGCATTCTCGTCAGGCAAGAAGGGGGGGATAAAAAGCCGGCTCATCGAAAAAGATAAATCGTCGAAATTTGACTTTAAAATGTATTGTCCTCAATACTCTACAAATACGGTGCTTCGCATTTTCAAAACAAGAAGGCTATAAAAGCTTTCAGGAATAAATCTTAAATTAATAAACTTTATCATATCAATCGGTCCTTTTAAGGACCACAATATTTTCAAAACGTAGTGCAAAATAATATATACATTCCTTATCCTAAATCCATAACATTACTATTATGAATCAGAAGAGGGGGGGCAGTAAAAATGTCATCGTTATCTTGTCAACAACTTATAAAGATACCTTATCTTTGTTAATTATTTGTTTATATGATAAGCTTGGGTCAGTGAGGTTTATATAAACATGATATTGTTTATTATGATGCTCTTATCTTAATTATCTGTTTATTACTTGTTTACGTGATACCTTATCTTATCTTTATTACTTGTATACATGATACCTTATCTTATCTTTATTACTTGTATACATGATACCTTATCTTATCTTGTTTATATAAACATGATACCTTATCTTATCTTAATGGTTTGTTTACATGATAAGATAAGAAGGCGCCGGTGATGACGTCATTTGTTGTGTCTCGCCATAACTGCCTATATACTACTCCTATCCTCTTTCCTCGCTTATTCACGCCTGAATTATATATCATAGCTCGAAGCTACTGCTAAAAATTAACCACGCGTGCGCATGTGTTTTGGATTTTCCTTTTTGAAGAAGATAACCGCTTTTTATCATTGAACGATTTTCAACGCGTTTTGGATTTTATATTGCAGCCGCCACCGCCGATTACACATTGATAATTTTGCTCAATACGCTCGATACGCAACGCCAGCCCGAGCACTTTTTTCGCTCTACTCACGCGCATAATCATTTACAAATTGACGGTATTAAGGTCATTGGAAAACGCACCCATTGCTGTGTATGCATCAGCTTTTTAGAACGAATCATAGGCGCCAGCTATTTGCTGTAGCTGAGCTAACGCGCTAAACGTATACGGGATTGTATATCGCATTTGTTGAACTTATCGGTACAAGAAAAGCAAAATTATTACTCTATATTGATTACAAGCTACTGCTGATTTTAGTGTATTCTAAACGCTTGTATAATGTCGAGATTTTTAGTTGATATATGATTGTTTCAGCGCATGTGTTTTGGATTTTCCTTTCCAAGGAGTTAAAATGATAGGGCACGTGTAAACAATACATTTCTTTCTTTCTGTGTATGTGGAGAAAAGATTTTACCTACAAGAGCTCAAATACGTCTTAATTGTTCAGTATTGATTTGTCGCAATAAATCGATCGTTGCAAAAGTTACGCCGTTTCGAATTTTACAACAACGTTCGTGCACGCACCTATTGTCGTATAGCTTGCGAGTCTATCGATAGGTAACGTAAGAGGCAGAACCCACGTTAAAAACTAAACCTCAAAACTACTTAAAAAAAATCTTAAGGGAATATTTCGAGATCAAACCAATGCGTCTCTTAATAAATTTAAATACATTATAGATCTTTCAGTGTAGACGAATCTTAGCAACTCTTTGAACGACGTCATCGATCGTGACCATTTTTCTATCATGTCGTGATCAAATCTGATCCGCAACCACTTGTGATACAGCGGGTAAAGAAGCTTGTACGTTTTGATCTTAAACTCTTCGATAATTTTAGGATAACTAACGTCAGAAGTCATTACGTCTATCGGCTTGTTTAATAGATTGTAATACGAAGTACCTTCGATCTCATGAATTGGCACAGCCCTTTCATAATAATCCAAAATCGGTTGTTCCCTTTGTATTAATGAGATCGCTTTCTTGTCGAAAGGAGTTTTATTACAACACGCAAATCCCTTGACTTCTTCTTATAAAAGGTATTCAGTATAGTCCCAATCTTGCTAACCCTTGTCAAACCACTTAGAAGTAAATTCCATTTCCTTGAACATCTTGAGTTTCACGATCTTAAAAATCGTCTGCCTGTCTGCGAGAAGAAGCTGATGAAAAACTATAGATAAGGAAGGACTTTTGTGATATTTTATCGTCGGGTATTGAATTGACCGTTAATGCACATAACAGCTTCTGCTCATTGAATATCAACTTATTTGTCTTTGCTACATACACGGCTAATAGCTGTATTATAAACAACGAATTTTTTGCCTACCCTCTGGTCATACTGATTTGTAATAATCTTTTAAATATTTCGTTTGATCTAGCTACGACGAAGAAAAACTATTCTTATTTTTGCTTAAATTGTGAACTGTATCTTTATATACTTATTCTTATCTGCAGCTTTATTTTACTTGAATTTTATGTGCTCGTGACTATTCTGGGACGTGGTTTTGTTTATTTTCAATATTGCTTTTAAACGCATTTTCAAGCATTTGGGAGGTTATGTGATCGGAAAAACAATAAATTATTTATGTGGCTTCAGTAAATACGCTTAAAAAAATTGCCTTATGTCCTTTAGTTTTATAATTATAGACTTTTAGGTTAAAATTTTGCAAGCACAGGGCATATTTTGTCGAGAGTTCATCATCTTCAAGCACAACTTACATCTATCTTTACATCGAATGCCACGAAGCGCGTTACCGAGATTTTGTTTTTTTCTGTGCCAGACACCTGGACATTGTCTACCGGAGTCCCAGGTGAAGGGCTTATAATCTTCAAGTACAAATTACATCTGTGTATTAAAAGCTGGAATGATAGTAAATAACAGAGTGCTCCTCTTCTTTAAGACCTTGATAAGCTATCCATAAGCCAAGGCCTCCATTCATTGCGTGACGATTTTGTATCCAAGTGTTTGTAAATCATTGACCAACATTGTCCAATTGGCTTTCTAATGGTAAATGGTTGGCTTACGTTTCTACCAATGTTGTTCTGTATAATTTGCGACGTGTAGAATAGCTACACGTCGTATACGAGAAATCGCGACATAGTTCGGCCCGAGGAGTTGGCGACAGTGCGAATACTGTGCAACTCTCGGTGCCGTAAATAAACAATTAGCAGCTCTGCTGCAGTGAACCGCACTGCAGCAGAGCATAACAACAAACAACGCGGAAGCACGACACCGGATCAACAACACACGAGAGCCGCGGGGCTCTTAACCTCTCCTGTCAGCGGACAGGAGAGACGTCGACTCCACACTAGCTACACAGCAGACGACGCCGTCGCGCCGCGCCGAGGCGAGTCAGCTGGATCTCGCGGGCGCTGCTGTACCGGTACAGCTAGAAGAACCGCGAAACACAGACACCAGGAGTCGCGCATACACGTAAGCAGCGAGACCTGGAACACGCGCGACCGAGCACGAGGCGTGAATGACGCGCGCGCACCGGAGCCGCGCATCAGCTGCCATGCGGCCACAATGGGAGAGAGAGAGAGAAAAGATGATGAGAGCCGCTCGAGACGAGTACGAGACTTCGCGCAGCGGAGAGGGAGACGCGCGCGCGGGAGAGAGAGAGAGAGAGAGCTCGGAGAGAACGAAGCTGGCTAGTGGGGGACTCGCGCGTACACCACTAGCCACACCGCTGATAGCGACATGTCGCCGCGCGCGAGGCCGTCCCGTGCACCGCGCGACGTCCAGTAACAATGAGATCGCGACCGGCCGCGCTCGCGTTTTCGTAATTGGCGCGCTCGTCGCGTGTTTGATACACGAAGTGTTCGCGTCGCGGAAGCCGTTATAGAGGGCGCAACGGGTCGTCCTTTTCCGGGACGCGCTGAGCATCGCGTCGCGAGGAGACTTCCTTCTCGTCCACTTGGTTTGCTGCTCTCAACCGCGTCGGACGTCTCTCTATAATAATTAACTGCAGTGTCGCTACATTGAATTCGCGAGCGAGTTGGAGTTAGTAGTTTAGCGTGAGAGTCTACGAGTTGTTCTTGTTCTTTCTTTTGGGTTTAAACCGTGTTTCGTACGTGTTTAAGGAGATATTGAGAGTAAGTCCTTGCGCCAACAGATTTGGTTATGCTAAATGTTCTAACCATTTATTAGCGACGCCGTTGAGGTCAATGAGAACTCCGGCTTTCCAATAACTAACAAGCCGCGGCTGTTGCATGGTTGGCGCTACCCTTGAGGCAAAGTCTCGGGTTTTCGACTGATACGTGGAAGCAGAGCAGACGCCGATCGCGACTTTAATTTCGCGAATATTTCAGAAATCGATCTACATGAGCAGACCCACCGCAGAGCAGTATTCGCAGGGCTGAACTCCGTTAACGATACGAGATCGCCATCTTGGTGACGCCGCGTCCTTTCGACCGACGCCGCCGCCATTTTGATGTGAAACGTGGATACGCTTCTAAAATCACAGTAGATACGGATATTCGCGATTAACTTGGGAACAGAGTAGTATAATTAATTGCGCCCCGATTTTCGAGCGGAAGTAGACCGTGGTTAAATACACATTATTAGAATAAACGAGTCCTATTGCTTGAAACAGAAATTGTTATTGTTGGCGCGAGCATTTTTGAATAAGACTTCGTAATTGAATATTAATTCTACTAATCATTTAATAATCTAACGAGTAACGAGTATTGACTGGAAGATAGCGGTCGAAGCGAGATTGTAGTCGAGCGAGTCTTGACGGAAGATCGTACAATATAATATTATTTATTTCAGCATTACAATTGATTGTGTTTTTACTGACTTCACCCTCTGACACGCCAGGCTAATTCCTGTCCTTAGACCTATCGTGTGTCCCCCTCTAGATGTAAGAGTCCTAGCGAGTCGATAAATAAGAGCAGTATTGAGATCTAGACGTTTACGAGACTAAGGGGTTTGGTCTTAAAAAGCGCAACGTCACAAATTATGAATGTGATTTGCATCTTTAAAATTTAAAGGGATTATTATATTCTGTTTCATGTATTTGTATGAAATCTTAGAATAGAAATGGATGTTCATTATTGTGTAAGAAGGAAACAAACCGATTACCCCATGCAAAAGTACACATACCGTTAATTGAAATTTTAAATTCGGGAAACTCCCGCCAGTGCTGGTCACAGGTTAATGGGAAACTTGCATGAAAAAATCTATTAGGCCCTTCATGTAGAATATGGAAAAATAATCGACACGTATTTTTTCTTTTTTCAATCAAACGATTATTGACAAAGATACAGCGGGTTGAAATATCGTGTGACGTCACTGAATCGGACGATATAGATATACTATACACAGTCCGAATCAGTGCGTCATACATTTCAACTTTCTACATCTTTGTTAATATTCGTTTAATTGAAACAAGAAAAAATACGTGTCGATTATTTTTCGATATTCTACCTGACGGACCTAATGAATTTTTTCATGCAAGATCTCCATTGGGGATATCCAGAGCCGACAAGCATGCGCTAAACTTGTCTGAACTGGTCTCAACTGAATTAGTTACGTATTTGTTCTTAGTGTTTAAGTATGCAATAGTTTTAAGTTAGTATGTAAAACGCCGTGTTCTCTATCTGACGTCGTCGAGTGAATTACTAGTCAGTGTTAAAAATGTCAGATTCTAAAACAAAGTGTGTGCATATGTGTGCTTGTATCTGCGTGTGCGTATGTATGTGCATGTGTATGCGTGTTTTTATTTATATATAATAAGGTATAAGTATGTACCTAGGCGTGCGGCTGTTGTAAAGAAATTTATAAACTATTATGTTCACTTAAAAAATTGATTGTATTATTTAAAAAACGGATATCATATCATACATTTTTAGTTTTATTAATCCAGCTATTATGAGTGCTGTCAAAGCCCAGTCATTTTACAAATATTTGATTTCCCTTTCCCTTTAAGACTTTCTCAACTAGATAAACATCTAGATATTTAGCTTTTAATATTTCTTGCTCGTAGAAGCATCCAGAAATTGGCTGATCTTGATAGTCCTTTAGATGATACGTCGCACAGTGGGAATTTTGGCGAATTTTAGGGACAAAAATCAGACAACACAATTTTTGAGCGATTGCGCTAATTTTTTTTTTTAATTACTCGTAAAGTATCAAAGTTTAACGGGGTTGTGCTAATATTTCGAATAGGGCCAACCTGGCCTATGGTAAAATCATTAAAGTTGATATGCCAAATAATACGACAATACTCAAAACTACCAGTATAAGAAGAGCCTTTCGTTAGTACCATAATATTATTGAAAAAAAGATACATATTCCTTTGTACTTTTTCCCATGGAATACGATAATGCTATGATAAAACGCTAAAAACCTTCACAAATTGTTTTAAATGCAATTGTTTATTTTTACATAAAAATACTGACCTTATCACATTGATCGTTATATCAATATAAAATTTGTTTTCTTTAGTATTTTTTTCCGTAGAATACAATAATGATGTTATTAGATATGAAAAACCCTTACAAATTGTATAAAATGCAATTGCGTTTTATACAATTTGTAAGGGTTTTTGGTATCTAATAACATCATTATTGTATTCTACGGGAGAAAATACTAAAGAAAGATATTTTATATTGATATAAGGATTAATGTGATGAAATTAGTAATTTTTGCTAAATTTGTTTAAACAATTTGTGAGGGTTTTTAGTGTTTAATAATAGCATTATCATATTCTACAGGAAAAAATACAAAGGAATATGTATCTTTTTTCAATAATATCATGGTACTAACGAAAGGCACAAGTATTCTTATACTGGTAATTTTGAGTATTTTCGTATTATTTGGCATATCAACTTTAATGATTTTACCACGGGCCAGGTTGGCCCTATTCGAAATATTAGCACAATTCTATCAAACTTTGATACTTTACAAGTATTTAAAAAAAAAAAATTAGCGCAATCGCTCAAAAATTGTGTTGTCGTCAGATTTTTGTCCCTAAAAGTCGCCAAAATTCCCACTGTGCGTCGTTGGTTTAGTGACAGCTACTCTAGTGATCGTGAATATCTCAGTTGACCAGTTTGGCGTATATCCTTTTTCAAATACTTGTTTCGCATTGCTCACTCGTACCTTGTCACCGACTTTGAACTTTGGCTTCTTCTTCACGGGTTTGTCAGCAAAACTGTTCAATACAGCAGCTTCCTTAGCTCGCGTTACATCTTTAGTCTTCATACCAATAGTTCGATGCTTTCTTCCATTATAAGTTGCTAATAAACGGGCGATTTACAGGAACAAAAAACGCGAGTATCAAAAGAATCAGATTAGAAAAATAGAAACTAATAGTAAGGAAAATAACCCGCGCGAGATGTACAAAGGAATTAACGCTATTAGGAAGGGTTTCCAGAGTAGATCACAATTAATGAAAGATGAGGGCGGGAATCTCGTCACAAGCGAAGGTGAACTGCTAAAGCTGTGGAAGGGCTATTTTGATAAGCTGCTAAACGTACATGAAAACTGCGAGGAAACGGGAGACGAAATCCACACTGCTGAACTCCATATGGAAGAACCGACCTATAAAGAAGTAGAAGCCGCGATCAAAAAACTAAAAAACAATAAGGCCGCGGAAACGATTCTATACCAGCTGAACTACTTAAATATGGGGCACTGCGCTGAAATCGAAAATTTTGACTAGTACGCTCATTTGGAAAAAATGAAACAATCCGGAAAACTGAGAGAATTCACATACATACCGATTTTTAAAAGGGAGATAAGACAGACTGCAGTAACTATCGCGGGAATCTCACTTTTAGCTACCTGCTACAAAGTTCTGTCAAACGTAATACAGGCCAGACTCACACCCTTCGCGAAGATATAATAGGAGATTATCAGTGTGGATTCCGCGTAACATGTCGACGAGCGATCAAATGTTTACTATATAGACAGCTGTTAAGAAAAAAATTGGAATATTGCGAAACAATACACCAGTTATTCATAGATTTTAAAAAGCATATGATTCTATCAAGCGAAGCAAAATGTATCAAATCCTTGTGCTCCTCGGCGTACCAAAAAAACTTGTGAAATTAATCAAATATTGTAACGGGGTGGACTTGACAATGCCGTGCGGTCGCGGAAATGCCGCCGTCAACACACAGTGAACGTTGATAGCGTCTGGTGGTCCCTCGATGATCGGCGTGATGATAGTGCGCGGACGTTACGCGTAGTGCAATCACTATCACCCGTGCAATTGCCCGCAACTTCCGTTAAATGCGTGGTACGCCCGGAGTACCACGCTTATCGCGTAACCGTGAGTCTACCAGCGGAGAGGTCTCGGGAAACACCAATGAATACACTGAGGATAACGTTAAAGGCAAGATATATTGACTCTACTAATGATACAAATTGTGTACAAGTTCGCACGCGCGATGGCGAGAGGATCGCGCACAATGTCACGCACGAAGCCCGGTCGAGGACTCGGTGGAGCGAGTCAGACCTGCGCAGCCTTCGGCGCGGCAAGCTAATACAAAACGCAACTTACTCGGTCGCTGGTTCGCCGATGGCTAACGTTCGCCCCACGTTCCTTACGGCACTCCACGGGAATCCGGGCCGCTCGTACTCAGGTCTGGAGGCGTCCCTCCAGGTGATGACGTGATCGGTGAGTCCCGGTGTACGCCAGGTGCGGTAGAGGATCCGCGGACTATTAGCGGTATTTTGCCGATGTTGATCCGGCCGAAGCGAACTCGAGTCTCTCGTCCGCTTTCTCGCGCGCGCGTACCTAACCCTGTCGACGTCGGCCGTCGACGTCGTCTGCTAGCATACGCGCCGACAGCTCCGCCTCGCGCGACTAACGAACGCGCGGGAAATTCAAGCGCTCGTTACAATATATCTGAACGGAAGCACGGGAAAAGTACGAGTAGGCGGTAATGTATCTGAATCATTCATGATACACGACGGTTTGAAACAAGGTGACGGGCTCTCCACGGTACTCTTTAACTTAACGCTAGAGTATGTTGTTAGAGTATGTTGACAAATGCAGACTAGCGGGCTGGGCGCAACATTTAACGGAAAAACGCAGATTCTAGGATATGCAAATGACTTGGACATAGTGGGGGATAATGGCGAAACAGTAGCGAGAAACGCGGAAATACTCATAAATGCGGCCGAGGAAACGGGGTTAGAGGTGAGCGAATCGAAAACGAAATATATGATTATGGATAAACTGGGCATTTGCGAAGGAGAGGGGGATCTTAGAGTCGGAAATTTTACTTTCGAAAAGGTTAGCGAATTCAGATATTTAGGCACAACTATAAATGATCGAAACGAAATCAAAGCTGAGATTAATAAGAGACTACATTCGGGTAATGCCTGCTTCTACGCCGTGAACAAACTACTAAAATCAAAACTGCTGTCTAAAAATGTAAAAGTTAGGATATATAGGACTATAATAATGCCGGTAATCTTGTACGGATGCGAAACTTGGGCGCTCACTAAAGCAGAGGAAAACCGTTTTAGGGTGTTTGAAAATAAAGTTCTGCGAAAAATATACGGGCCAAAGAAAGATGAGGAAACCGGGGAGTGGAGGAAACTGCACAACGACGAGCTACATAACTTATACGCGTCACCGAATATAAACAGAATAATTAAATCGCGAAGACTAAGATGGGCAGGGCACGTTGCAAGAATGGGAAATGATTGCACGGCAGCGCGTATAATGAAAGGAAAGCCATCAAATACGTCGCGATCTCTAGGTAGACCTAGACGCAGGTGGGAGGACAATGTAAAAGCGGACTTAACTGAAATCGGGCGGGACGGCGCGAAATGGATAGGGTTAGCACAAAATAGGGATACGCGGAAGGCTTGCGTAGATGAGGCGATGAACTTTCAAGTTCGAAATGCCACTTAAAAAAAAAATCCAAGAACGCCAAACAGTACTCCAAGACAGCATCAATTCAGTTGCAAGATCGTCTCAAGGTGGTCCAATCAGCTAACAACGCCAAACAGGACTGCCGGATAGTAGAAATAGAGCTCCAGGATCATTCGCAGGTGAGCCAGCTAGAAACGCCAACCAGCACTTCCAGAAAGTTCAAATGTAGTTCTAAGGTTGTATCCTGGTGATTACATCCAGGGATGCCAAGCAACACGATCAGATACCGTAAATCCAACCCCAGAGTCGTATTGAGGCTATTGAAGTACCTAGAAACGCCAACCAGCACCATCAGAGAGAGAATCCAGTCCAGGGTGATCTTGGGAGGCATCGGAATTACAACACTGATTTAACTCTGAAAAACAGATCACAATATTACACTGATTATACTGCACATAACACAATAGATATCACAATAGATATAAACATAATGAACACAGGAAATAGAACAAACCCTGTTAAAAATAGTCAATAGAGATGGATTAAATTATTAATTGAATTCTAAGCTATATCTGAATCCCATTTTTTGCATTAGAACTCGATTAAAATAGATAGAATTGATAGGAATCAATAGGAATCGATAAAATTATATACAAAAAAGGACCAGTAAAGTTAATAGAAACCAATGTCTGGTATTAACTATCTACTTCAATTGTTGTTTTCCGTATTAAAATCTATGGACTCCTGTTGATTCTAATGTATTTTAATCGAATCCTCATACAAAAAATGGTATTCAGAATTAGCATAGAATCTGTTGATAATTTAATTGATCCCAATCGATCCCTATAGACTATTTTTAGCAGGGAAGGAAAATCAGTCGTAGATCTTAAGCGATAGTGAATCTTCGCCCAAGCAGCATCTTGCAAGAAGAATGTATCAGCACATCAATAGAATGAGCAAGAGCAGCAATCACAGGAGTACTCCAATTAAAAAAACAAAGGATAACCTCCAAGCAAAAACTCAAGTTTCTTGTTGGAGCTACATGTCTTCCTATACTGCAGCACTCCTTCATGAACTGACACTCACACTGCTCACACATCGCATCGTCGGTGCCATTCCGGGTGCATCACTTTTGAATACCTTTTGCACTGTCTTACAAAACAACAACCGCGAGCAGCTGATCTGCGCGCGGGATCGCGGTGAGCAGATGTTGCTTGTAAACACATATAGGCACCATAGCAGCACTTCTGTTCTGATTTTAAAATTACATATAACACTGCTGCATCGCGTCGTTGTTTCCGTTTTTTCACTACGCACTCACCTATATCGCCAAAAAGTTAAACAGAGCAAAACATTGCGGTTAGCGGAGGCCGGGTGGCAGCTTCAAAACACACGGCAGACGGCTGCATGGGCATGTCGCCAACCGGTCGCCAGATCGATGCGCACAATGTATGCGCAGTGGTCGAGCTAGCTGCCTCGCTTCGACAGAGCCAACCCTGCTAAAAATAGTCTATAGGGATCGATTGGGATCAATTAAATTATCAACAGATTCTATGCTAATTCTGAATACCATTTTTTGTATGAGGATTCGATTAAAATACATTAGAATCAACAGGAGTCCATAGATTTTAATACGGAAAACAACAATTGAAGTAGATAGTTAATACCAGACATTGGTTTCTATTAACTTTACTGGTCCTTTTTTGTATAGAATGTTATCGATTCCTATTGATTCCTATCAATTCTATCTATTTTAATCGAGTTCTAATGTAAAAAAAGGGGTTCAGATATAGCTTAGAATTCAATTGATAATTTAATCCATCTCTATTGACTATTTTTAACAGGGAACGGACAGCTGTTCGGCTTTGCATAGCTAATAAGAAAACTAATACTTTTTCTGTTCAAATAATGTAATAAACTATGTTTGCAAAAAATTCACGACTTTAGGAACGGGATGGAATTCGGTTAGTTAAGCGTGACGTCACAGCTTACATATAAATCAATGTATTTTCCACCAATAGGATAGTTCCGAATTTGTATGTTATAGTTAAAATTTATATGAATGTCTATTCGAAAATCAACAATATTGAAAATCATAAGTCAAAAACTAAAATAATTGTAAAAACTTTGAAGCTATGTATGGCCAACACATTTTTTAATTGTATACGAAAAAAAAGATGAAAAATCAATGTTTTTTCATTGATTTTTTTTTCTATTAATTAGATTAAGTAGTAAGGTCAGACAGCGAGCGCGAGCGTTGGGGCACATGGTGAGCGTGAAGCGCGAGTGTCGGGGAGCATGACGAGCGCGAAGCGTGAGCGTTGGGGCGCATGGCGAGCGTCAGCGGTCGTGCCTTATGCGCAAAACGCGAAGCGCGAGCGTTTTGCGTGCCTTGCATTTTTCTTCAGCATTTCTCTTAATCGCAGCTGATACAGATACTCTTTTCTTCACTCTTGATTTATTCTCTTTGTTAATCTTCTAAATTGCTAGAAGTGTTTCTGTTTGGTTGTCTACTTTTATCCTTAACCTTTGATTTTCCACGAGGATTACACGCCTTCTTTGAGGATGTCTTTGCCATTTTTGCAATTCCGTTAAGTTTTAAGTATAAATATAAGTACTACATTCTCAGTTAACAAATATTTTTTACATTTTACTAGGAATTTAAATAAAGTATAACTAGCGCGCCACAACGCCGCCTTCGGCCGCTATCGCTTCGCGATGCAAGGCACGCAAAACGATCGCTCTATAGGAAGAAATGTAGCTCCAACAAGAAACTTGAGTTTTTGCTTGGAGGTTATCCTTTGTTTTGCTTCCTCCTCAAGAGGAAGCTTTGTAATAGTAAAATTTTCAGTTTTGCTAATACTTCGTGGAAACGCATTTGGAGGTGTTTGGAGTACGAATCATACGTTTTTAGAAAATGTCCGTGCGGATGGCTGTGTGTGTGTGTGTGTGTGTGTGTGTGTGTGTGTGTGTGTGTGTGTGTGTGTGTGTGTGTATGTACGTATACCGCCATAATTTTGGAACCATGCGACGGATCGTAATAAAATTTGACATGCATATATTTTTTCTAATTCTGAATTTAGGTCATTTTTTGTTTTATGATTCTGACCATTTTATGGCCATATTATAGCCATTTTTCTATTTTTGAAAAAATATTTTTGCTTTTTTATAATGATATGATTTATACAATATATTCAACAATAGTGTATCTAAAAGAACATAAATTTGTCTACTTTTTCCCGCAAGATTTTCTAGATTGACTGATCTGTTCATTTTTTATGATATAAAAGGTAATTTTTCGATAAACATATATAACTCAAAAAATAAATAGTTAAATGTTTTGAAAAAATTCATGACAATAAAAAACAACGATATCTACTAGTTGTAAAAATTTTAAGCAATTTTGGCGACTAGTTTTTGAGATAAAAATCAAAAACTAAAAAAAATGTTTTTTTTATGTCGTACGATTACGGGAGTAAAAAGGTTTAAATTGAGTTGAAATTTTAGGAAAAGATTGATCTTTTGATCACTTCGGCTAGGTTCTTTTTGTAGCTTATGAAACCTTTTAGTTTAAAAGATATTAAGATTCAAATTCTTCAACTCTCACCCTGTATACTCTGTGTGACTGAACATTATTATTTTTGTTAAACCATATAATTTGATAATTAAAGCTTAATATGTTTAGAGAGTTTTCATGGTTTTATAAAATGTCCGTGCAGATGGTTTTGTCTGTGGGTGTGTGTGTGTGTGTGTGTGTGCGTGCGAGCGTGCATGCGTTCGTACGTATACTGTTATAATTCTGGAACTGCGTGATCGATCGTAATAAGATTGGACGTGCATATATGTTTTCTGATTCTGAATTCGAGTAAATTTTCTTTTAAGATTTAGACTATTTTATGACCATTTCATGGCCATTTTTCGATTTTTGAAAAAATATTTTTGCTTTTTATTATGATATGATTTATACAATATATTCAACAATAGTGTACCTAAAAGACTGCTACCGTCTTAAGAGAGCTCGGGGCTTCAGTCCCGAGCGGATCTCCAGCGAGACCTCTCTCCCAGAAGCTATGGAATACAGAAAACTATTACGAGGGTCTAAAAGCCGACTGCGGGAGTACTGAAATGAGCTTTTAAATTTTAATAGGCGATTATGGGAATTTAGAAAACAACGTCAAGGGTCTGAAAGGCGGCTGTGGGTATGTAGAAATCTATTGCAAAGGTCAAAAAGGCGACTGTGGGAATACAGAAAACGATTACGATGGTCTAAAATGCGACTGTGGGAGTGCTGAAATGAGCTTTAAAATTTTAAAAGGCGATTATGGGAGTATAGAAAACAACGTCAAGGGTCTGAAGAGCGGCTGTGGGTATGTAGAAATCGTGAAAAATAATTAATCAAAAAAATGAAGCCACCCGCAATTTTGTAACTTACAGTTGTTAACGTTATTATCGATTCCGCAATTACTGGTATTTCTTTTATTACGATATATGTAGTAGTTCACGGAGCTCTATCCTTTTGATATCCACCTTAACCCCCACTCCCCTGATACCCCTCCCTTACAAGTGTCTTCCTAACCTATCCTTCTAGTATCGAATAGTAGCGAATATTTAAATCAAAGAATGAGTTGATTGTCCCATGTAATTATCTTCCACTAGCAGAATATTTTCATTGGAGTACTCCTGTGAATGCTGCTCTTGCTCATTCTATTGATGTGCTGATACATTCTTCTTGCAAGATGCTGCTTGGATGAAGATTCACTATCGCTTAAGATCTACGACTGATTTTCCTTTGTTCTATTTCCTCTGTTCATTATGTTTATACCTATTGTGATATCTATTATGATATCAACTATATTAATACGAATCTGGGTATGGATTTATACTATCTGACAAGGTAATTTTGGAAATATTAGAATAATCTTGAACTGTATGTTAAATTTATATTGTATCTTCAATAAGCTTTAACTTGAAACGCTTTGTCCCCTATGATAAGTTCAGTAAACAGATGTCTAATGGCTCGCGGATACCTTTTCAGTGTTCATGATGATAATCTTCTGTTTGTAAATGTGAATTATGTGACTGAGACATGTGGTTTGACGGTATTCATACTTAAAAGCTGCCTTGTTTCAAATTTTTATGCAGAGATCAGTGGTCTGAATCTCTCAATAATTATTTATGAGTTTGATTTTGTAATATTTTTCTATATGTCTAGGTGTATAAAAAGTTCTGCGATTGTTGGATTATGGTCTACTGCGTCTACCGGAGTCAACCTAAGGATACTGATGGTGTTGATAACTGAGCTATCAAAATCTTGGAGTTGGAACGTAACTTCATTCAAGATTATGGCACTACTATACTTCTACTATACGTATCTATAATCATGTATTTTAGAGGCTGGTTTTTCTTTAACAGTTAATTACATTATACAGTCATTGTTTTCTAGTTTTATTAATTAAATTCTATTTTTCTTGTAGGTGAAAAAAAACCAATTTAACATATGGAAGGACTCAAGAGGATTTTCAAGAGGATTTTAAAGATAGTTAACAGAAGATTCAAGCTTTTATCAAGATTTGATTTAGTAATAGGGTTTCATTTAGAAAATGTATTATAATAGCATAGTTTAGAGGGACGTGTCAGGCTTCTCAAAGCAGGCTGAGATATCGAATCTCACATATTTTTTGCACTGGGTCAGATGGGGCATGTTGCAGCGAAGTTATTGAATTTATGTATCAAAAAATCGCTTCTAGGCATGTTGTATGTCAAAAAGTGTTTAAAAATATATTTGCCACGATAAAAAGTTGTATTTTAAAATTGTTTACAACTTTTACATTTAACATTTTTATGTAAAACGTAAATCCGAAAAGTTTTATGGCAATTAATTGGTTTTTTAGCTGTAAAAAATCGATTTTGGGCTGTTAACTCGAGTTCTAAGCACTTTCATGATTTTATGTAAATGGAAAATAGTTGTATTTTTCAAAGATCTACAACTTTTCCATTTAACTTTTTTTTGTAGCATGCTTAGAATTTGATATACAGCCAAAAAACCGTTTTTAGCGATTTTTGGAGGTGACCGCATTCTGTGTATATGTGCAGGATCAAGTCCAAAATAAGACCGGCACATTACTATCATGAGAGGAGTTCCCAAAAAAATTTTTAGCCTGATTAACTAAAGTCTCTCAGAGGTAATTGCATCACAACAAAATTTTTATGAAAAATTACATGTAATTACATGTAAAATCAAACAAATTGTGCCCGCATTTCAAAACAACGTAGAGGATCGGGATAAAAAAAAAATAGTTTTTTAGTTTGTGCAAGAGGAGACTCCTCCTAAAATTTCAGCCCAATCGGTCGAAAATTGCGTGAGATATCGCATCTCACACATTTTTCGCGCACGAAACTATAAGGCACTTCTGTGTCGCGGTCGTGCCTAAAAAGCTTACTATTGAACTCAAATTTGGAAGTTAGAATAGCTTGACGTTACTCAACTATCCGTAATAAAAATGTAGGTATAATAGCTGATAGTAGTTCTCAAGTACAAAATAAACAGTCCTATCATGACAAAAAAAAGAAAAAAAGTTAAAAGACACTATGAAAATTCAATTTTATATAACTTAAACCTCAAAATCAAAACTTTACTTTGATTATTCGGCGCTTGTAGTATTTACCTCATGTGATTTTTACCTCATGTAACTTTTTGCACTTGCTTTGCTTGTGCCAAAAATATCACATGAGGTACATAATCACCTTCCACACCCGTATTGAAATGTACTATTCTCCTTTCTTAAAAAAGTGATGTGAAGCATTTAATTGATGTCCAATTGCCTGGTACAAGAATTGAGGAACGCTAATTAGAAACGCAACATAACCTACAAATGCTTTGAACTGTTAATGCTCAGTAGGCGGCAAAATTTAAAATCATTCTGGAAAGATATAATTGATGGTATAATATGAGGTGCGCAAAGCGCACTTAAATTTCCTAGTAATGTAAACTATAACATTTGGATTTCCTGCCCAAAAAAATGTCTCATATGCATCTTGGCATGCAGGGATGACAACTTCAAAATGTGAAAACTTGCCTCGAAATGTCAAAAAAATTACAACCGATTAAATTTGTTGAAGGTTTGGAGCATGTGACTAAAGTTATGAACATTTTAATTTGCGAAAATCTACACTTTTCAAGTAGTTGCTTGATTTCACAAAACTGACTGTTAAGAATTCACCCAAACTTTGCAAATTAGTTGATAAACATGTAATCAATAAGTTGATATCTCAAAAATTCAAACTTGGAACGTGTAAACGTAGTAATAAACGAATAAAAGTTCAAAAATGTACACTTGATCTAAAAAAATGAGTCAAATCAGCTTCTGTCTGAAACTTTTTATCGATAATTATGGTAAATAAAATTGTTTGATGAGAATATTTAATCATTATTTAATATAAATTAATTTATGCAACTTCTATTTATTATATGTATCTCGCAAATATACAATATATAAAAAGTAAACTTGTTTTGACTACCACAGTAAGGGTATGTACTACCTTAAGTCGTGACATGGATAAGCGTGGTTTAAGTGCGGGTTTAGGTCATGCAGTGCTATAAGAGTTAGTTATATTGTTGGGTTAAGTGTTCACAGTCTACCATAGATATTTCCTAGTGGGATACCCTATCTAAGACTGTGAATAAAAATAAAATAATCCTACAAAATCATCACCATCCTTGTTTGGATTAAAGTTGGTTTTATTACCTAGTTGCTTACCCAATAACCCAAGTAAAGATGAACTTTTAGGATATTGATTTGATTCACCCATAATTTTTACATGGGTTATCGGGTGAAGTGGCTATGGTTTACTCCATACTAACATTCATATCTAATTTCTTATAAATACTTTTGATTTGAAACCTAATTTGACTTGAAGTCATGTTTTTACTGACAACCTCGAAATAAATACATATCATTTAACCTGCAGTAAAAAAACAATGCGCTTGCAAATTCCGCAGGTATACCATGTACCGTCTACCATTTACACGGATTGATTGAACCTTCAAGAAAAACTACCGTATACCCTATAACATGTTTCATTTACATACACAGGAAGGTGTACACAGACAGTTGTTACAATATACTACTTCTATAGCCAACTTTTAACTAAGTAGGGTAGTAGGGTATACTAAATTACATTTTACCTATTGGATTATTTTTAAAGAATAAGTCAAGATCATAAAAAATAACTTTATAACCAACGATGAATTTATGGAACTGAAATGGCAGTTACTAAAGCATAAGTAGCAAAGTTATTGCTTGATTGACATAAAATAACTGGCCAGAACACCTGTGTAACATTAATAATTCTGCTAAAAAATTAATCTTACAGTCATATAGAGTCATATACATGACTTAAGTAGTGAATCACATCGTTATATTGTTTTCAATCAAATTTAGAACATACAGATACAATAAAACGTAATAGCATTGTTATATTCTAATAGGTGTATTATAATATTTAAAAAATTACCAATGATTACAGTAAATCAAAAAATAACAAATGATATGTAATTTAATAATGTTAGAAAAAGAAAGCAATATCACTCACAATATTCGGTTGCACATTTGGCATCAAAAAAGAATATTTTTCTACATTATGGCTTTTTATTACTTTGAAAATCAAAATAAGAGAAAAGATTGCTAAAATAATTCGTGCTCCTTGCATGTTTTTACTTTATCAGTTCGGCTTTGTTTTACAATCATATAATTATTATACTTATATTATTGTATTGTATTTTTTAATTTTTGGCTTTCTATGTTTCTATAAGAACATTGATTAATTAGTTTTTTTTTTTCCTAAGTATTCATGCAGTCTTATTTTTCAGCATGTCCCAATGCACATATACACCTGTACCAGCGTTACCCGCTAGTCTGCTGACAGCTGAGTGCTAAGTGCTACTGATTAGTGCTTTTAGCGATCGATTAGTTTAGGCAGAGATTAGTAGAGAGATCGCCGATGCCGTGTTAAAAAAGCGTGCCGAATTCGATCATGACGCCACTTGCGGCGAACGACCGAACCATACGCATCTAGAAGGAGCGGAGGAGAGGTAAAGTAGGGGGGGTTGTACGCATGTAGCTTCCCCGCCAGCGGCAGCGGCGGTGAGGAAAGGAGGAGAGAGTTCGCATGTCGCGGCGGAGCAGAAGAGCGGAGAAATGACAAGCGCGGCGACGCCGCGACTGGCGACGGTTCGCCCTTCCACAGCGGTCTTATGGTTAATAAATAACCATAAATTTATGAACAATCTCAAAATTCTAATACAGGCTATCTCAAAACTCTAGTACAGGCTAAACCCTAAACCCTTAATGGGGCCAATGATCATATGTAAGTTTTGAGTATAACAACGTTGTCTTATCGGTGGTCGTGATGGCTAAGGCGCGCGCTTCGACGAGGCGCTTCGTTCATTTTGGCCAAGAGTTCAAATCCCCAACGTTTAATATTTTTTTTTGTTATCATCGTTGTCATTGTGACAATTATAAGTTATGTGTGACAACTATTATATGTTTAGTTAAAATAATTTTAATTTTAATTATTATAAGTTTAATAATTATCCATATCCATATATACATAAACATGTAACCTCAATTGTTTCACTTTATCGATCTCGTTGACTGTATTTAGATTTTGTGAGTAGCAAAATGATGTCCTTTTTTCTCCTTTTTTTTTTGTAATTATTACATTATATATAATTTATTGCAAATACAAAGTGATCTAGGCTTTGACATTACCGAAATCAAGTATACTTTTATACTTTTTACAATGTATTATTTATATAAAGAATTATCCCTTGATAAGTTTGTTATAATATTTTTTTATTTGTAATACGATTGAAATTAATATTATATAAGAACAAAATTTTATTAGTATATAGACGTATAATTGATTGAGATTATAACTTGTAAATCTTTTATGTAGCAATGTGATGATTTTATCGATTAAATATCCTTATTGTTAATCTTTGATAGTTAAAATATATATTTAATTATTATTTTTTTACCTTATATGTAAAAAGATTAATAACAATCAAATTCTAAACTCCTAATGCGGGTCAACGATTATATGTAAGTTTTAATTTTTATAATCTTATCTTGTCGGGTGCTGTGATGGTTAAGACGCGCCTTCCCATTTTGCCAGAGTTCAAATTTCATTTTGCTTCCTCCTAGAGGAAGCTTGTGTAATAGTAAAAATGTCCATG
>CM053171.1:9338567-9409497 GCA_012977825.3 Pteromalus puparum | reverse complement strand
TCAACGCTTGAGGCCTCGTAGGTGTGTGATGCGTGTGACGCTCGCTGTTAGAAAGCTCTCCAGAGAGCCAATGCACTGTTTGTTGGGCGGAGTGGGGGTCGGGGGCGGGAGCTGGGGCAGGGTGGGCGACGTACAGGCGGAGATGGGGCTAGTGCGACACGGGAATATGCGCGCTAATACGTTGGGTGACTGAATGTCCCTGGCTGTACCGGACGGGCAGTTCTTCGTGGGGCCGCGGGGTCTCGCCGCGGGACTTGTCTCGAGTGCACTGGTTTGTGTTTGCCGGGGCGCGGAAGTCAGAGTGTGGAGCGCTCGGCTACCGGTTGGGTGAGTAGACAAGCGCGGCGGGGATCCCGCCCTGTGTACGGTGGTCCGTGCGAAAACTACGAGCTGAATACGCGGGACGAAGCAAATCGATGCCAATGAATCTAATAAACGAACAAGAAAGAGGTCAGGGAACCTGACAGTTGACCGGGCCCTAAAAAGGTGCCAGCACGCAAGACGGGGATGACCCAATCACAAGTCAACGCAGCGCACTAGTATAGCCGCGCGATGAGTGCGCTGAATACGGAAATATGACAGGGATAGGGTTGGCTTAAAAGAACACCGCCAGCCTCCGAGAAAAGATGCTGAAATAAGACGAATGAAAGGAGAGATATAAAAACTCTGGATAAAGCAGAAGAACGTGAATAGCAACAATCGAAAGAGGGACTACCGGTAATGAGGAGCCCTAATTATGATTCGAAGTTTTCAGCGATGCTCGACAGAGATGGAGGATGGCGCGAAAACACGTTGTCAGCTCAACAACCTAAGAGAAGACCATGATTCGAGGGGGAGCCTCGGCAAGTCGAAGAGCGGGACGGGACATCATCCGACGGTGGCGGGGTCGCCCGCTAAAAAAGATAAAAGGAGGACCAGATCTGCAAAGCTACTACGAGCAAGAACGCAAGAGGAGTGCAGATACACACAACTAAGGGGCTTGGCAGCTAGCTTGCAAGGAAAAAAGCAAAGAAGAAAGGACAAGAAGCAAACAGTGAGCAAAGCGCAGCCATCACAACTGAGGAAAGCGCAGGAAGACCTCGGCGAGCAGAGGGGAGATCGCAATCGCTTATAAAGACCCGAACTTGGGTAAAGACTTACGCCGATATCTTTCGACGAGAGATCAAGGCAAAGGTTAAGCCAGAGATTAAATACAGAGGTTAAAGTATCTTAGCAAAACAAAAAGCGTGGCTTTTTGCGTTGTCAGTGGGTAAGAGTGAAGACAAAATGAATCACTCAAACGGCTACAAACCGCAATAGGCATTGCAGCCCCACAGTTAGGGCAAGATTACCAGACTACACTGGAGATCAGGGACATTGAGGGTCGCCTTACGACAAAGAGATCTGCGGCGCCATCGTGGGCCACGGGTGTGCGGACGAACAAGCAGATCCCAAGTGCACCTATTCGAGGCCAACTCGAGAGAGCAGAGGTGGCAGTGGTCGAAATGGACCAGACCACCCTGCTATAATAGCTGAAGGATTAAAACGACTAAAATTTGATTAATTTTATCACATTTTAATCATTCTGTAATACTGTCTAATCCTCGTGATCATCAGAAGAATCAATTTTTAATACATTTTAATCAGTATAGCAATTAAAGCTTATTTTAGCATTAATTTTAATCGTTTTTTGACCCGCATTAACATAACGATTCGATTTAATTTAATTTAATCTATTTTAATATCCTTGAAATCGCGAAAAATAATGCGCAATGTCAGGTTTATCCAAAGTAATCGTATTGTTTTTTAAAAGATATTTATAACTAAAAAGTAATAAATTTTAATTCTATTTGATTGTTTGTAGTTAAACGTAATTAATATGAGCCAAATGAAATTGTTCTCTAATCGCATATAATTAAAATCATTTTAATCGTTGTATATACAGATTAGAAATCGCAAATAATACTCTTTAGCTGTTAATCACCATGAGTCATATTTCGATCATTGCTCATTGCCTATCATTTTTGATCGTCATTTAATGCATTCATTGAAATCATTTTCAACTACTTATATACGCAATTAAATGTGATACTAAACTTAATGTTGTGATTGTAGTTGATGATTCCGATTACACAAATAAAAAATACGAACCGCGACTCCCTGTGACCCATGATAGCTACCCGAAAAACACACCGTTTATAAGCATTCTTATAATTTAAATTCAAAAAACTACGAGAGGTTTTTACTAGACCTCTGTCATTGGCGCATCTAGAGCTCCACCTATAAATTGCATTATCCACTCTAAAAAATGTGAGTGCCATAAAACTGTAATCTTAGGCCTCTTAATTTAATAATATTTTTGTAATGTGAGATAATACATCGCCACTCCCTACGAAGAGTAGTACATTCACGATCTTGCACGAAGACAGTTTGGTTATTACTGCCATTGCGTTAATTCCCGCAAACAAACTAGCCACTTTCACTTTTCGCCGCGAAGAGTAGCACGTTTCACGGCCCCTTAACTAATGCTTTTGTAGTATCGAGAAAAACGTATGATAATTTACATTTTTTACTAGCTGACTCTTTTGCATCGTGAATATTACTGATTATGTACCACTTTCGGCGCTTCATAATATCATGAAGTAATAAATTCCCAAAAACACTAGGTGTTTTCAGTGAAATGCTGTTATTCTTCGCGGCAAAGACGCGATACGTGCTGTCTTCGCGGCCAAAGTTGTAAAAGTTTGGCTTCGCGAGGCAAGTGCGCGAAATCTACTAGTCTTCGCGCGAAAAAGAAAAGTACTACTCTTCGAGAGGATTTAGAACGCTCGTAGTCTTCGTTTGCGAGCACGATTATGACGATTGTGAGAAAGCGGAAATACAGTGCACAAATTTACTAATAAAAATGAACGCTTTTCTGGGTTGCCAATATAAATTTGTAAAAATTGAAAATTTTTGAAAAATCATGAAAATTGAAAAATTCATGACAGTGTTCACTTGTTAGCGATGCTCCAATTTAAATGTAAAATTTTTTATTTTTCACATTATTTTACATTCCACACAATTACTCAAGTTTATTCCACATTATTCATTTCCACAACATTTTTGTATTGAACAAAAACAATTAAAAAGTATTAAAATCTTCTACTAATATTATATGTTAGTAACAATTAAATTAATCTGATTAAAAACGATAACACGACATTATGGCCCATTGATTTTCAGACATATAAAGTGTATTGTAAACAATGTTCGCAATTGCAACAGATTGAAAACGTTTAGATCCGATCAATTTTATACCAAAAATAAAGATCCCATTGCGATTATGAAAACGATTGAATTATACTAAGAAACGATTAAGAATGATTTGTCGCCAGTGTGCACGTCCGGATTTTATTACTTCGCAAGTGGTTAAAGAATCTATGATGGTCGTATATAAGACCATTCAAGGCTAATGCATAATAATTCATTGTACATGCGTGTAAATACATTATATTAAAGTAACAGATGCGCTGTATGTAAGTTAGGCCAGTAGAGTGTTGTATTTTATAAAGTGTCAGTAAATATATGAAAAAGTCCTAAATATAAAAAAAATGATTACGTGAATCATTAATACGATTATAAGAATTAAAAACGATTAGATTTATAAATGCAGTAATAAAACATCAAAAACGATAAAAAACGATTAATATATATAACGGATTTTTAATACATTTTATAATAATAGTTTAATCGTTTTTTATTACCATTCTAATTGTTATCATATTCTAATCGGAACTGATACAATACATTCTAATATATAAGCCTAAAATTACGTTACACAAACGACTATCAAAAAACGGATTAAACGGTTTTTGAAAGTCGTTTTTAATCTTCGGCTATTTAGCAGGGCAAGGCCACAGCCTGCTCCAAAATATGCAAGATCCGTTATCGGGGTGGGGTCAACTGGGGTGCGGCTTTCGCGATCGCACGCGATGTACCCGGTGCCTCGGGTACGCGTCACGTTAAAGCGCAATGTAAGGGGTCCCGACCAAGGAAGCACAGCTGCTGGAAGTGTGGTGCGGCTGGGCACAAGGCCAAGCAATGCTCTGTCCGCTCAGATAATGAGTGTTTCTTGTGTACAGAAGCAAAGGTGCCTGCGACTAGAGCCGCGCATGCTCCAGCTGAACGGAGCGCGTGCGCGGTCTTCCGCAACGCCCTAAACGCGGCTAGGACCAAAAATAATTGGCGCAATCACTGCAAGGTAATTGCACAGAGCAGGCTGGCTCACGATCTCTACCGCAGTTCATCGCAGAGGAGATGTGGATATCCTCCTCATAAGTGAGCAGTATATGGACCGAGATGCACCTGGCTGGGGTGTCCACAGTTGCAAAAAAAACTGCGACTGTCTGGTGTGCCCAGGGCGGGGAATCGCGGATGCGGTCCTGGTAGAACGATTACGTGCGGTGAGGGTGGGGTCGCGTCACTTACTTCAGCGTGTATCTGTCCCCGAACCCTAACTGCCAGCCGATTTCGCGACAAGCGTGTAGGCTTAGGGGCCCTAGAAGATGCGATAAAAGACGTTCCTGGGGACCTAGTAGTCGGGGGCGACTTTAACGCGCGAGCGACAGAGTGGGGGATGCCACAGACGAATATGAGAGGTAGGGCGATACTTGAGATGGCAGCAAGGATAGGACTGGTAGTTGCGAACGAGGGAAATACAGCTACCTACCGCAGACCAGGTTTCGGGGAGTCGATACCGGATGTAACTTTCGCTGGGGAAAGTACGATCCGCAAGATAAGGGGCTGGCACGTTACGGAAGAATTTACTGCTAGCGACCACCAGTACATTCTTTTTAATATCGAGGAAGAACGCGCGGAGAGGCGAAGTAGCGGAAACAGCCGGGAACCACGATGGAACACTCGACGTCTTAATCGGGAGGCGCTTACGGAGGTGATTCGAAGCGCAGAATTACCTTCTAATGGGCTTCCGGACGAACTAGGCGGACGTGAGAAAGCCGAAATCCTAGTAGAACGCACTACTAGGCTAATCACCGAGATGTGCGACGCAACGATGCCCCGAGTATCCACCGGCCACCTCAGACGTCCGGTTTACTGGTGGACGGGCGAAATCGCTGAGCTTAGAAAGCAAAGCCTTCGAGCCAGAAGAAGAGCTCAAAGGGCCCATAACCGCCCAACGGCTCAAGAACTTGCTCGCGGGTACGACGAGGCGAAGAAGAGACTCCGGGACGCAATCAAAGAAAGTAAGCGCCGCTGCTGGTACAAGATCCTAGATGATGTAGAGAACGATCCGTTCGGCGAGGGATACGCGATCGTCACGCGAAAAATAGGAGAAATGGGGCGAATGGAACCGATGGCGGCAGAGGCGATCGAGAAGATAATTGACAAGCTGTTTCCCACCCATCCCACCCGACCTCAATTAGAAATGACGGACGAACTGACGGATGAGATACCCCTTTTTAGCGAAGGCGAACTTATCGCGGCAACTTCTTCCCTGAAGAGCGGTAAGGCTCCGGGACTGGATGGCATTCCCGCGGAAATACTTAAGGCCGTTGCCAAACAACGGCCTGAGCTGCTCCTGGAAATGTACAATCAGTGCCTGGTGCAGGGCGTGTTCAGTCCGCGGTGGAAAAGGGCTAGGCTAGTCTTAATTGAAAAAGCTAAAGGTCAGGCGGGCGCGAAGCCATCGTACAGGCCGTTGAGCCTGCTCGACACTATGGGAAAGACAGGCGAATCGCTAATAAAACCGCGAATATTAAGCGCCGTCAGGGAGGCGGGAGACCTTTCAGACAAGCAATACGGCTTCAGAAAGGGACGCTCAACAATCGGCGCGATCAGAGAAGTAACGGACACGGTCAAGAAAACGGATGAAGCGTGCCATGCGGCCAGGCCATTGGTCTTGCTCGTGACACTAGACGTGAAAAACGCATTCAATTCGGCTAGATGGGTTGACATTTTGGATTCTCTGCGATCGTTTGGGGTGCCTTGGTACATCATGCGAGTCGTAGAGGATTATCTGAGGGAGCGCACGATCGAATACGAAACCGTGGAGGGACGTAAGAGCAGGCCCATAACGGCAGGGGTGGCGCAGGGTTCAATCTTGGGACCGGACTTCTGGGGCATTCTGTACGATGGGTTACTCAGAGTAGAAGTACCGGAGGACGTTAAACTCGTCGGGTACGCGGACGACGTAGCGGCGGTTATAATAGCTAGAAATGTGGAGATCGCGCAGCGCAAATTGAACGCGGTGATGGCCCGGGTGCTCAAATGGATGACCGACCACGGACTACAGCTATAGCACTCGAAAAGATGGAGATAGTTCTCTTGACTAGGAAGCGATGTCCGACATCATACCGATGCGCGTCGAGACGTACAATAACGACCGAAGCAGACAGCAAGTACCTGGGGGTAACCGCTAGTTACAGAAGACTGAACTACGGGCGCATATAGATAGAGTATGCGAAAAGGCGCGAATTAGGGTGGCGCGCTTAGTCGATAATGGCCAACCGTGCGCGGGCCTAGACCGGCCAGTCAGACCGACTCTTAATGGCAACCACAATTCTAATTCTTTCCTACGGAGCGGAGGTGTGGGCCGATGCCATGCAGAAGAAAAGGCTATCGTAAGTAGAGTAATGGCGTAGGCAAGCGAAGAGGGGCGCTTCGGATCGCCGTGTTCGGTACCGAACGGTTATCCGGGGACGCGTCAATGGTTATCTGCGGGGGTTTGATTCCCGTTGATCTGCTTGCAATTGAACGCAAGCCGGATCGTACGAGAGTCTTCGCGGTCGGCTAGGTGGAAATCCGAAACGACGAACGCGGTAGGACGATGCGGAATGGCAGGAGCGATGGAGGAATGCTGCCCATGCGAATGGACGAATCCTTGATTAAGGAGGTAGGCCGTGGGTAGGCAGCAAGATGAGGGAGAAGGTCAATTTTATCTCACCCATTCTTTCCGGCCCCCCCCCCCCCCCACACAGGCTACTTTAGGAGTTACCTGATGCGGCGATGAACAAGGGTAGCGACACCGGGTCTGAAATACTGCGGTGACGACGGGACGACGTGAGACACACGTTTTTGACTGCCCTCGCTGGGCTGATAGGCGTAGAATCTTAGAGGTGACGTAAGGGGCATTTTTCGCCCGCCCATACGGCTACGCTGAAAAACGATGCTTGCTAGCCAAGCAGAATTGGACGACATAACGGCGTTCGTGGGATACGTGTGGACGGGTGCTTAGGCTGACTACACGCATAGATAGACCTATAGGTCGTAACAAGACAGGCGACCCCCCGAAGGATGCGAAGCGCTTACCGCGGGGGGATTCTCGCGGCCATATGAGAGGTGCGAGTTTAGTGGGTATGCCTGGCGTCTGTCCGCGCCAGAAGAGATCCGCACACGGGCGAGTCCGCACGGCTCCTGCCATGATGCCGCATTAAGCATTTCTCCAACTTCCGGCATAAACAAAAAAAAAAAACAAAATGATCATATGAATAGGACATGTGATTGAATTAAAATACATTACATTTATTTTATTTAATTTATTACGTGCAGTTGATCACAGTTACATATACAAATTTATTAATTAAATTACATGTTCGTTTTCTTTTTATAAAGAACCATAGTTTAAAATTAAGTACTATTGTTCATCTTGTTTGTAAAAATTACAATAACTAATAATTTAAGATAACTTCTTAAACATCACTGATAATTAAATTACAAGCAGTATTTAAAAAAGAAAGGGGGATTTCAACTCTGGCGAAATGGCGAAGCGCAGTCACGCCTTAGCCATCACAAGGCCCGCGAAAGTAACAGTTATAAAATTAAAACTGATAATGATTATAATTACAAAATAAAGGAGAAAAAAGCGACATCATTTAGAAATTCACAAAATCGAAATGCATGCTGGACGAGATTATAAAGTGAAACATATTGAGTTACGTGTTTTTCATATTTGTATATGGATCATTTATTAAAATAATAATAATTCGTCAAAACCTAAAATTATTTTTAAACTTAACATATACTAATTGTACACCAATAACTCTACCAATTGTCAAAATGAACAACGATAATATAAAAAAAAATTATCATAACGGTTGGGAGATTTGAACTCTGCAAAATGCCAAGCGCGCTCGACGAAGCGCGGCGCCTTGGAGCCATCACGACCACCAGATAAGACAACCGTTGTTTATACCTCCAAAACTTACATCATGAGTCATCTGGCCCCATTAAGGGTTTAGGGTTTAGCCTGTACTAGAGTTTTGAGATAGCCTGTATTAGAATTTTGAGATTGTTCATAAATTTATGGTTATTTATGAACCATGAGACCGCCGCGGAAGCGCGAACCGTCGCCAGTCGCGACGTCGCCGCGCTTGTCATTTCTCCGCTCTTCTGCTCCGCCGCGACATGCGAACTCTCTCCTCCTTTCCTCTCCGCCTCTGCCGCTGGCGGGGAAGCTAGATGCGTACGACCGCCCCTACTTTACCTCTCCTCCGCTCCTTCTAGATGCGTATAGTTCGGAGAGAAATACGTGCGGCGGCGCTAGCTTACGGCTGCATATCGCCTGGCACGCTTTTGCCTACCTCATCGGCAATCTCTCTACTAATCTCTGGTTTAGGGTGCGTTTTCAATAGTGATGTTTTTTCATCTCTCGATTACAGAAGCGCCTATACGACATCTATAGTCAATAGGCTGATACACGTTTTCCGCTACGGAAAACCGAAAAGGAAAGGTCATTGCTGACTTACTCTTTCCAAAAGAGAAAGGCTAGCTTGCTTTCTGCATGAAATGAAAACTCGAAAATAAATAATTGGTTTATTTTAAGGTTAGATTATTTAATTTATTAATAAAGTATATAGAATCGACGAATGGTAGACAAGAAATCATCTCATAATCATGATTGCGAAAATTTTGTTAAAGTTAATTAAGATAAATAAAAAAGATGCAGTGTTAATTTGCAGAATTCATTACATTTCTCTCAAAAAGAGCAAGGCTTTTTTCCTACCAGAAATCGCACATCTCTTTCAGAAAGAGCATGCCCTGCTAAAAATAGTCTATAGGGATCGATTGGGATCAATTAAATTATCAACTGATTCTATGCTAATTCTGAATACCATTTTTTGTATGAGGACTCGATTAAAATAGATTAGAATCAACAGGAGTCAATAGATTTTAATACGGAAAACAACAATTGAAGTAGATAGTTAATACCAGACATTGGTTTCTACCCTTAAAAACAATTCCATTGAAATCGATAAAAGTCGATAAAATTGAATGGCAAGCCTTAATCGCGTTTTTTCCAATAAAACTCAATTAAATTCCATTCAATCATTCATAGTCAATGAGGAAAATTACATTTAAAATGGATAGATAAAATAACAGCAATTAAAATCGATAGATTTTTCTATAGAATTTAATACACTTTAATTAATTTAATGGAATTTAATTGAGTTTTAATGCGAATAACCCTGCTAATAGCTGAAGATTAAAAACGATAACATTTGATTAATTTTAATCACATTTTAATCATTCTTAATACTTCTAATCCTCGTGATCATTTCAGAAGAATCAATTTTAATACATTTTAATCATATAGCAATTAATGCTTCTTTTTAGCATTAATTTTAATCGTTTTTGACCCGCATTAACACTAACGATTCGATTTAATTTAATTTTAATCTATTTTAATATCCTTGAAATCGCTGAAAATAATGCGGCAATGTCAGGTTTAATCCAAAGTAATCGTATTGTTTTTAAAAGACTATATTATAACTAAAAGTAATAAATTTTAATTCTATTTGATTGTTTGTTAGTTAAACGTAATTAATGATGAGCCAAATGAAATTGTTTCTAATCGCATATAATTAAAATCATTTTAATCGTTTGTAATATACAGTATTAGAATCGCAAATAATACATCTTATAGCTGTTAATCACCATGGCCAGGCAAGTCCGTCGCGGGACTCCCCGTGTGTGGGACTCTCCTGGCGCGGGACAGACGCCAGGCATACCCACTAAAACTCCACCTCTCATATGGCCGCGAGAATCCCCCCGGTAGCCGCTTTCGCATTCCTTCGGGGGGTCGCCTGTCTTGTTACGACCTATAGGTCATCTATCGTCGTCTAATCAGCTAAGCACCCGTCACTATTTTTCGCGCGGAGAACCGTCTCCACGAACGCCGTTATGTCGTCCCAATTCTGCTTGCTAGCAAGCATCGTTTTCACTACCGTGTCGGGCGTAAATGCCCCTACCGTCACCTCTAAGATTCTACGCCTATCAGCCCACCGAGGGCAGTCAAAAAACGTGTGTCTCACGTCGTCCCGTTCGTCACCGCAGTATTTGCAACCCGGTGTCGCTACCTTGTTCATCGCGAACAGGTAACTCCTGAAGTAGCCGTGTCCGGAAAGAAATTGGGTGAGATAAAAATTGACCTCCCCCCATCTTCTGCCTACCCACGGGCCTACCTTCTTAATCAATGATTTCGTCCATTTCGCATGGCGGCATTCACTCCATCGCTCCTGCCATTTCCGCATCGTCCTATCGCGTTCCTCGGTTCGGATTTCCACCCTAGCCGATTCCCGGAGACTCTCGTAGATCCGCTTGCGTTCGATTGCAAGCAGATCCATATACAGTATTAGAATCGCAAATAATACATCTTATAGCTGTTAATCACCATGAGTCATATTTCGATCATTGCTCATTGCTATCATTTTTGATCGTATTTAATGCATATCATTGAAATCATTTTCAACTACTTATAACGCAATTAAATGTGATATAAACTTTAATTGTTTGTGATTGTTAGTTGATGAATCCGAATTACACAAATAAAAAATACGACACGCACTCCCTGTGACCCATGATAGCTGACCCGAAAAACCGACACCGTTTATAAGCATTCTTATATTTAAATTCCAAAAACTACGGAGCGTTTTTACTAGACTCTGTCATTGGCGATCTAGAGCTCCTACCTAGAAGTTGAATTACTCCACTCTAAAAAATGTGAGTGCATTAAAACTGTACATCTTAGGCTTTAAATTTAATAATATTTTGTAAATGTGAGATAATACATCGCCACTCCCTACGAAGAGTAGTACATTTCAGATCTCGCACCGAAGACTAGTACATTTGGTTATTCGCCGCAAACACTAGCACTTTTCACCTTTCGCCGCGAAGAGTAGCACGTTTCACGGCCCTAACTAATGCTTTTGTAGTATGAGAAAAACGTATGATAATTTAATCATTTTTGTACTAGCTGACTCTTTGCATGTGAATATTACTATTATGTACCACTTTGGTGTACGTCTTCGCGGCAAAGTTGTGAAAAGTGTTAGTCTTCACGGCAAGGGCGCGAAATCTACTAGTCTTCGCGGCGAAAAAGGAAAAGTACTACTCTTCGAGAGGGATTTAGAACGTTCTAGTCTTCGTTTGGAGCGACGATATATGACCGATTGTGAGAAAACGTGAAAACAGTGCACAAATGTTACTATTATAAAATGAACGCTTTTCTGGGTTGCCAATATAAATTTGTAAAAATGTGAAACATTTTGAAAAATCATGAAAATTTGTAAAAATTATGACAGGTTTCATGTTAGCGATGCTCCAAATTTAAATGTAAAATTTTTATTTTTCACATTATTTTACATTCCAACACAATTACTCAAAGTTTTTCACATTTATCATTTCCACAACATTTTTATTGTATTGAACAATAAACAATTAAAAAGTATTAAAATCTTCTACTAATATTATATGTTAAGAACAATTAAATTAATCTTGATTAAAAACGATAACACGACATTATGGCCCATTGAATTTCAGACAATATAAAGTGCATTGCAACAAATTGTCGCATTGCAACAGATTGAAAACGTTTAGATACGATCAAATTTTATACCAAAAATAAAGATCCATTGCGATTATGAAAAACGATTGAATTATACTAAGAAACGATTAAGAATGACTCGTCGCCAGGTGGCGTCCGGATTTTATTACTCGCAAGTGGTAAAGAATCTATGATGGTCAGTATATAAGACCATTCAAGGTAATGCATAAATAATTCATTGTAACATGCGTGTAATACATGTATTAAGTAACAGTGCGTGTAAGATTAGGCAGTACGAGTGTGTATTTATAAAGTGTTCAGTAAAATATATGAAAAAAGTCCTAAAATATATGAAAACGCCATCACAATATTAAANAGAAAGAGAGAGAGAGAGAGAGAGAGAGAGAGAGAGAGAGAGAGAGAGAGAGAGAGAGAGAGAGAGAGAGAGAGAGATTCTTTTACTTTTCGGAGAATAAAAAGAACGAGTGTAAAGGTATTTCAAGCGTGTCTTCAATTCTAATTACCTTGAAGAACCCGTTTTAAGGCTGATCTGACTGTATCTTCGACTGTATCTTCTGAGACGGCGATAAAGCGAATGGGGTGGGTTTTACCACGTTACTTTTTTATTATAAAAGAGGGTACTTTAGAGTATATGTGCGATTTCTGCTAGGAAAAGGAAAGGCCTTCCTGTTAAAAATAGTCAATAGAGATGGATTACATTATTAATTGAATTCTAAGCTATATCTGAATCCCATTTTTTGCATAAGAACTCGATTGAAATAGATAGAATAGATAGGAATCAATAGGAATCGATAAAATTCTATACAAAATTGGACCAGTAAAGTTAATACCCTGGTAAAAATAGTCTATTAAAATCCATAAGATTCTCTATCGAATTGAATGGTAAGTCTTAATCGTCTTCCCTGCTAATAGCCGAAGATTAAAAATGATTTCAAAAACCGTAATCGTTTTTGATAGTCGTTTGTGTAACGTAATTTTAGCTTTATTAGGTATTAGAATGTATTGTATCAGTTCCGATTAGAATAGATAACGATTAGAATGGTATAAAAAACGATTAAACTATTATTATAAAATGTATCCCTACTGAAAAAATTCAGATGAAAATCAACTGATAATCAGCTGATAATCACCTGATAATCGTGCCAAAACGTCAGCTGATTATCAGGTGATTTAAGCTTAATATTTTTATTAAAGCTAATAGTTATAAATATGCGTTTATAAGAGATAAAATGTTAATGATAATCAGCTGATAACCAGCTGATAATCAGCTGATAATCATCTAAAATTTGTAACCTTTATTATATTATTATAAGTTGTTTAAAATAAGTAAAATTTATAAATTACACATAATGAGGGCCAGTACTGGTGTTACCATCAGGATGATAACACGAAAACTCTGGCAGTGAGCACCCAAATCTTTGTTTTTTATTAATTAGGTTTAAAAAAAAATTTTTAGATGTTAAAAAATAAAAATTTGGGTGCTCACTCTCTCTCTCTTTCTCTGTCTCTCTCTATGTGATGGCGTTTTCACATACTATTTTTAAACATTTCAAAAATGTTTTATTTAAATTGAATTAATAAAAAACAAGAATTTTGGTGCTCACAGCCAGAGTTTTCGTGTTATCGTCCTAATGGTAACACGTGAAATTTATAGATTTTACTTATATTAAACAACTTATGATAAATATAATTAAGGTAACCCCCTGACGAAAAAATTAATCACATGATTGATCGTGCGATAAATCACTTGATTTCTCACGTGATGTATCACATGATATATCACGTTTGAAATCACGTCAGAAATCACTCATAACATTTAAATATTTGTTTATATTAAAATAAATTGTTTATTTTTCATAAATAATTGTAAAATAGTTGATGGTATTGATAATTCAAATAAATAAATCGCAAGAAAAATAGACAAAAATTTCCCCGACCAAGACTTGAACCCCTGTCCTCCACTTGACAATCCAATGTCTTACTACCTGAGCTATTTGTGCTGTTGCAAAGTTTCAAACACCTAATCAAATCATACATAACTAGCGCGCCACAACGCGGCCTTCGCGAAGCGATGCAAGGCACGCAAAACGCTCGCGCTTCGCGTTTTGCGCATAAGGCACGACCGCCGACGCTCGCCATGCCCCCCGTCACTCGCGCTTCGCGCTCGCCATGGCCCTCCGATGCTCACGCTCCGCACTCGCCATACCCCCCAGCGCTCGCGCTCCGCGCGCGCCATGCCCGCCAGTACTCGCGCTACGCGCTCGCTGTCTGAAAAAACATATATTTTTTATCTTTTTCGTATACAATTAAAAATGGTTTGGGCATGAATAACTTGAAAGTCTTATAATTATTTTATTTTTTGACTCATGATTTTCAATATTGTTCATTTTGGAATATAGACATTGATATACAAACTTTAACGTGTATTCTTTTATCGCAACGATATTTATTTTGAATATAATTGAAAACCCATTATTATTTCGTAAGATTAAAAAAAATTATCTTTTTATAGTTCTTTAATTCAAATTATACACGTGAAATTCCATAAAGTGGCCATATTCGGAACTACCCTGCTAAAAATAGTCCATAGGGATCGATTGGGATCAATTAAATTATCAACAGATTCTATGCTAATTCTGAATACCATTTTTTGTACGAGGACTCGATTAAAATAGATTAGAATCAACAGGAGTCAATAGATTTTAATACGGAAAACAACAATTGAAGTAGATAGTTAATACCAGACATTGGTTTCTATTAACTTTACTGGTCCTTTTTTGTATAGAATGTTATCGATTCCTATTGATTCCTATCAATTCTATCTATTTTAATCGAGTTCTAATGTAAAAAAAGGGGTTCAGATATAGCTTAGAATTCAATTGATAATTTAATCCATCTCTATTGACTATTTTTAACAGGGTATCCTATTGGTGAAAAATGCATTGGTTTATATGTAATCTGTGACGTCACGCTTAACAAACCGAATTCCATCATGTTCCTAAAGTTATGAATTTTGTGCAAAGATAGTTTATTACATAATTTAAGCAGAAAAAGTATTAGTTTTATTATCAGCTAAGCAAAGCCGAACAGCTGTTCGTTGGCTCTGTCGAAGCGAGGCAGCGAGCTCGACCACTGCGCATACATTGTGCGCATTGATCTGGCGACCGGTCAGCGACATGCACACACTGCAGCCTTCTGCCGTGTGTTTTGACGTTTTGATATAGCCTCCTGGCCTCTGCTAACCGAAATGTTTTGCTCTGTTTAACTTTTCGGCGATATAAGTGAGTGCGTAGTGAAAAACGGAAACGACGACACGATGCAGCAGTGATATATGTATTTTTAAAATCAGAACAGAAGTGCTACTAGTGTCTATATGTGTTTACAAGCAACCTCTGCTCACCACGATCCCGCTCGCGGATCAGCTGCTCGCGATTAGTAAGACGGTGCAAAAAGTATTCAAAAGTGATACACCCACAAAGGCACTGACGATGCAATGTGTGAGTGTCAGTTCATCAAGGAGTGCTACAGTATAGAAAGACTCCAACAAGAAACTTGAATTTTTGTTTGGAGGTTATCTTTTGTTTTTGTGACTACTCCTGCTGCTGCTCCTGCTGATTCTACTGTTGTGCTGATGTATATTTCTTGTCAAATGCTGTCTAGGTGACGATTTAGCATCACACAGTTCCACAAAAAGTATTGCTGTGTTTTTGTGTTCATTATTTTGTAAACAGATATTTATTGTGTTATTAGCAGTGAAATCAGGGACTATGTGATTGTGTGATCTGTTTTTATAGTTGAACCATTGTGTTTTAATTCTGATGTCTCCTACTGATAGCTACACGGCATTGGTATCAGAGGATAGAGAATTTAGTATTTATCGTTGCCAATTTGACAATGTAAGCATTATCATGGTGCTGATTCGCACTATCTGGGTGGTGTAGATTGGCGTTACTGGCTACTTCAAAACCCTCAAGGTGTCTTTGGAACTGATTCATACCATCTAAGTAGTGCGGGCTGGGTTGTTGACTTCTGCCACTACATCAAGATGACCTTGGAGCTAGATTTACTCTGTCTGCAGTGGTGCTGATTGGCGTCTCTGGGTACTTCAACATTATCTGCTCGTGCTGCTTGGTGTTTCTGGCTGATCTAACAATCTTTAAGCTACCCTGCTAAAAATAGTCTATAGGGGTCGATTGGGATCAATTAAATTATCAACAGATTCTATGCTAATTCTGAATACCATTTTTTGTACGAGGACTCGATTAAAATAGATTAGAATCAACAGGAGTCAATAGATTTTAATACGGAAAACAACAATTGAAGTAGATAGTTAATACCAGACATTGGTTTCTATTAACTTTACTGGTCCTTTTTTGTATAGAATTTTATCGATTCCTATTGATTCCTATCAATTCTATCTATTTTAATCGAGTTCTAATGCAAAAAATGGGATTCAGATATAGCTTAGAATTCAATTAATAATTTAATCCATCTCTATTGACTATTTTTAACAGGGTATATTCGAACTTTCTGGATGTCCTTGAGACGTTGCTATTTGCTTGAACCACCTGAAATTGACCATGGACCCGTATTCTTGCTTTCTGACAGTCCTGGTTGACGTAGCTGGCTGCTTAAACTATGTCTAGATGATCTTGGAGCTGGATTCATGCTTGCTGGGAGTATTGATTGATGTTCTTGGATACTTCAACCACTTTAATACGGCTCTGGAGATGGGTTTGTACTACTCTACATGGTAATATCCAAAAATTACAATGACTCGTACTGTATGTTCAATTAATATTGAATCATTAATAGATTTTGATTTAAAATACTTTATACATGTTCTAAATTTTCTAAACAGATATCTTTTATTGCTTACGGGTATCTTAACAATGATTATTATCAATATACTGCTAAGTTTTTTATTTGTAAATATAAACTATAGGAAATACCGCTGCCAATTCTTTGGCACGTAGCTTCCTTCAACATTATGTATTGCTTAATATCAGAATTGTTTTTACTTCATATATAATTCTATAATTTATTTTTTATTTTTTTTTTATTTTTATTTTTATTTTTTTGTTTTGTTAGATGGATACAATTATTTTGAACCAATTACATATAGGGTAAGTGTATCAATTACTGCGGAGGACCCAGTTACTGCGGGTACCCTAAAAAAAACTAATATAATGCAACTTCTTGAAAGAAAGTCTTATAAAATATGTTGTCATAAGCATTTATTAACATAATGAAAAGTTTTAATAGGCTCAAAACGAAATATATTTTTAATTATTACAAATATAGTGCATAAATCCGCAGTAATTAGTGTTTTGCTACTCTATGAGCGGTACCTATTACTGCTGGAATCGGGCAACCTAACCCTACTAATTTAAATCTTAGTTTTTTTCTCTGATTTTTTATCTTATCATGTTTTTTGAGCGTCCACAAGGAAAGAACTGTTATTGAACAACGTAATTATACTTATACATTTTACATTTAGTATAAAAATAACAAAAGTTCGGCATGTACGAAGTAATATGTGCGCAGTAACTAGTACATCCGCAGTATTACAAACGCAGTAATAGAAACACGCCCGCAGTAATAGAATCGAGAAGAGCCTTTTGTAATAATTATTTTTCTGAACAAATAAATAACTTATGACTTTATACGACATGTAATTATTTAGATAAGTTAAAAATCTTTAATTTAAAAAAAAATTATTCACATTCTAATCATCTTCGCTCTTCTCTAGTACTTTGAAGTCGTCCGGGAAAAAAGTCCGCAGTAACTGGTACACTTACCCTATTATATAATTAAAGCTCTCTCTCTCTCTCTCTCTCTCTCTCTCTCTCTCTCTCTCTCTCTCTCTCTCTCTCTCTCTCTCTCTCTCTCTCTCTTTTCCTCTCTCATATCTCCGAAACTAACTGGTATCGTAAACAACCCAAAGAAAGGGATCAAGATGCTATATACTAACTAAATCCAAAATTTTAAATCGATTATTGCCTTTTTACTCCAGTTATCGCGTCACGTAAAAATAACGATTCATAGTGTACAGGGTGAGAAAAAAAATTTTGAAGCTTCATATCTTCGAAACTAATTGGTTTCTTTAACAATACTATAACGGGGCTGCTCTGCTTGGTGTCGGTAGCCCCGCAGACGTTAGCTGCGTGCAGTGCAGCTACCGGAGCGGAGAGACAACCGCGTAATAATCGAGACCAAGTCTCGTTTCCTCGGGTTTTATCGAGTTCGTAGGTGGACCTGCCAAGGTCGTATTTTGGCTAGCTGCAGTTTGTTCGCACGTGCACCGTGAAGCGATGCGCGTGCCCGCGGAGGCGGCGGGGAACTTAATAGGATTACGGACCGGTGTACAATCAAAACACGCTGAGTAGCGTAGAAAATGTAAAGTATATTGTTCAGTGAAAAAGTAGGTACACGAGCACACACGCGGGTGTGCGAGACGCAGACGAACGAAGCAGTTAGAGACCGGGAGGGCACTGGTGAGAGAGAGAGATGCAGAGCTGACACTTACAGTAGACGAGAGTCGGCTCAGCCCCAGGACGTCTCCTTCGCAGGGGAGTGGTTGGAATTGCTCGGAAGCCTCGGACGTAGCGAAGTCGCACGGAGACCTCGGGCAAGGCGCAGTCATTGTCGGACCCTCTAGGTTGCAGTCGTGAACCAGGAGCCTTCGCACGTCGTTCTCACAAAGTTATTCGCCTTTACGAATCGAGGAGTAGCGCGCACGATGTTTACTCTCTGCGAGCCTGAACGAATCTGAATCTCTTTCCGCGAGACGCGGCACGCGCGCGAGGCTCTCTCTCTCTCTCTCTCTCTCTCTCTCTACTTACCGTGCTTACTCCCGTTTCACTCTCCGCCGTTCGCCTGTAACAGAGCTGTAATACATTATTATACATTATGGTATTTATGCTGGGGAGGTTATGGCGAGTTAACATTGTTCCTCGTCATAATACAAACATAGGGATCAAGATGCTATATAATACTAACTAAATCCAAAATTTGAACTTGATTAATGCCTTTTTACTCCAGTTATCGTCTCCCATAGAAAAACTACTTTTTTCAGTTTATGATGTTTTTCTTCGATGAACTGACTTAAAATTTGTGACGAGACGCAAGTCTCGCACATAAGGCAAGCAAATGCGGCCCCGAGTCAATCAGCTGACGCCAGCGAGCGCGCGCGCGCAGCGAACAAAGGCGAGTCCGCACGACGCGAAGTGAGCGCGCGCGCGCACCAACCGAAAGGCCAGTCCGCATGACCGCGGAGCGCGTAACTCAGCGGCGACGCGACAGGTGGCGCGAGCGGCGCACCGCGGGCACACCTATATAAAGCGGGCCGCGCAGCGCAGCGGTAGTTCTACTCGAGCTGAACTCCTGGCGGCATCGTGCGCACACGTTACCGAGAGGAACAGCTAGAGATAGACCGACGCCAACAACGTCGGCTCGTGAGCACACGTGACGACACTGTTGGCGAACCCGAAACTCCGATACCGCGTCCGTAAAACCGATAACCGCACCGAAACCACGTAACTCCAGCAACGTCGTGTTAATGTACCGTAAACCGCTATAGATTAAGCTAAACCGATTGTGAAGGCGAAATATTCTAAACAACCGCGAATTCGATTTCTGGAGACTAATAATTGAATTATCAACTTGTTAACATAATTACTAGAATATATCTATTTTGTTATTAATTGCATACCCTGCTAAAACAATTCCATTAAAATCAATAAAAGTAGATAAAATTGAATGGCAAGCCTTAATCGCGTTTTTCCCAATAAAACTCAATTAAATTCCATTCAATCATTCAGAGTCAATGAGGAAAATTACAATTAAAATGGATAGATAAAAAAACAGCAATTAAAATCGATAGATTTTTCTATAGAATTTAATAGACTTTAATTAATTTAATGGAATTTAATTGCGTTTTAATGCGAATAAGGCGATTAAGACTTACCATTCAATTCGATAGAGAATCTTATGGATTTTAATAGACTATTTTTTAGCAGGGTAAACAAGTCTCTTCAATTACCCTTTCCCCTAACCAAATCCTGGCGTCCGGCCGACTACTCAACACACGGGGAAAGTTGAACCGTTACAAATTAAAGTGGTACATAGTTCTAATGCGACGCTGTGCCTCCCAACACAGGTGCGCAACACCTAGCACCTCCGTAGGCACTAGGATTTCTTTATTTCGCGGGATTTTACACGCGATCGCCGACGTATGGGAGTACGCTGGGGAGAGGTGGGAAAACAGAAAAGAATTCAAACACAAACAACACTTTATTCACGTTTCTGCACTTATATTTCGCCCAGCCCTTCCCTACAACGTGGTGGCCTTAGCCGCCCACGCAAGGTAGCCACGCAGGGCCCACAGATACTCGCTGACTCCGCACACACACACTCTGCCACGCTATAGTCCTGAGGCTCTCACCTCTGAACACAGCTGACCAACAAGAGTAGAGATGTCTCGTGCCTGCTCGGACGAGCGAGATGGCGGACGGGAACGGTAAATGGCTCTCCACTGCCGACGTCCTTCTCCCGTTTCTGGGCTCCCCTTCCTCTCGGTGCCTGCATGCACGACAGATGGCAGCCGCTGTGTCGGTGAGACTTCCCTGATGCAGCAGCTCGGCGGGCTGGATGGTCGTCTCCGTGGATGCGCCCACTCCTTCCTTTCGGGATGGGCGGCCAGAGCGTCGATGCTGCTCGCCAGCTCTCCTCAACCACACTCTCTCCTCCACAACGCGACACTTAAAACACATCGCGTGCTGCATTCTCTCCCGTCGACGTCTCGCGTGACGGGGATCGAAAGACGAGAACTGCCGAGCCAGGGCGTGCGGTTCGCAGCGCTCGCGACACTCTCCCCGGCCCGTAGGGCCCGGCCGCTAACCGTAAGTCCGAATTGGCCAAGCGAGGCGCTGAGACGGGCTGATTTTGACTGCCTCGGTTCTTTCACCAGCTCGGACTCGCGAACTTCGCTTCCCAGACTCACCGAACGGCTGGCAATTTCAGCGAATTCCCGGGACGCTAGCTCACTGTCCGAAGAAACCGGGCTCGCACGCGCCGACTGTCTCTTTCTCGGCCTTAAATTGCGTTAAGGAGAATTTTGCCGCGAAAAACAGCAATCAACCACGTTTTATTGCGTGTGGACGTTTGCAAAACGTCGCACTAAATTACCTTCATAATCATGTAATTTTTTTAGAATGATCCCTGATTAGTTTTTGAGTTATAACAATTTTAAAAAATTTCACTTTATGGTGTATAATAAAAGAACGACGAAAGATAATATAAATTCTCCGCAGTAGAAGGATAGGTAATTTTATTCTCTTTCATGTGCATATTAAGCAATTTACTTTTATTAACTTTTTCAATAACTTTATCGGAGAAAACTGAAATCTCAAAACTAAAAAATCGCTATAAAAAAAACACGCCTACAAAATGTAAAACGGACTGTTTTCCCATAATGCTATAGTAAAAACGAAGAAAATGAGAGTTGGTGGATCAAAATCCACTGAGTAGAAGCTGAGATACAGATGTCGACGAACGAACACACACACACACATACACACACGCACACACATCCATACGGACATTTTTTAAAAACACTATTTTTCGACTAAAAATACATCAAAACACACTTTCTACATGTTTTTACACAAACTCAAAAAATCACTGTTACAAGGCTTCCTTAGGAAGGAAGCAAAAGTTTGTAACATATTTTCCTGTATATCTAGGTGTACGAGTAATGCTGAATTTTTTGGCATCATAGTCTACTACTGCATGCACAGGAGTACGACTGAAGATATTGGTGTCGGCATCTGAGCCATCAAAATGTTGAAGTTGGAAGAAAGCTCCATCAAGACTCCGGAATACTGCTTACTACTATTAACGGATCAGTTTTTTTATCAGGTGAGATCAGTGAGTTGAATAATTGTTTGTTGATATGAGTTTTTAATATGATTTCTTTTGTTTTTTAGTGTTTAAATCATACTGCAACTGGAGATATCATGGTCTGCTGGATGAGGAGCAGTAGGATCAAGGGCATTGGTCATATGCCTGATCATCAATAATAATGGAGCTTCGTTAGTGTGTAACTTTCAGGTACAATATTTTCTATATAATTTGAATGATTTCATGTAATTGATGTAATTTATATTTTTGCAGATGCCGTGCTTCTAAGATGCAGATCATAAATAGTTTTACTTTAAATATTATTTAGGTGCAGAGGTTTTTTTGGTTTTAATTTTATTCTTTTTTTTTTTAGGTACAAAATAAAACGAAACAATGCCAAGCAGTTGCAGCAAGAAATTATACTTTGAAGAGAATATTATTATTTTGAAACAGAAGAATATTATTAGTTAGCGTAGCCAAGATTTACATAGCGCGTTTAGGTTTAAATTGGTATCCGATCAGAAGCTGTACCATTCCAATTCATAACAATTGTTAAAATGGAAAATAGGATGTGATTGGTTTTTTTTTTGACTTTAAAATTAATTAATTGTGTTGGATATGAGCGAGCCTTAGACCATACAGTACTGGACCGCGCGCGGCCTATGCTTGCGTGTTGCCGAGTTGTAAGACAGAGAAAGAAAATACGACCTCCATAAGAGTAAGAGAGAAAGAGTGACCTCATATGAGGGTAAACGTTGCCAAATTTTCTCGTACACTGTTGCCAGTTTGAGAGCTAGATAGACGAAGAGCGTCCTTCTGGCTTTCTTTTTGGCGTACCGCAGATTGTTGTTCATTTTAATTATTAAGTGGAAAAGATTTCCGAGGATCAAAGTTTGTATTTAAAGATAATGTACAAATAATGTCTATGCTAAAAACAAAAACAATACGTATTTTACCTATGAACTGTGAACGTTCATTCAAAGTTCAGAATTGACCCATGCAAGTTTTTGATTCAATTGTACTTAAAACGCCTTATTTAAAATTTAGCGCCAAATCATCTTGACGTCGTACAACGAAAACTCTGTCAGTTGGGTTCCACAAAGTCTGTCCTTGTCTAACAACTTGGCAACACGCAGGTATAGGCCGTGCGCGGTCCAGTACTGTATGGTCTAAGGAGCGAGCAGATGTCTGCTTGCTAGAGACGGCAGGCCCAACGCAGAGCTACACGACTCGATTCTCCCCTCTCTGTGCCGCGAGACGGCGGCGCTCACTTCGCCTTGTGCACTCGAGCGATCAACACGCGTTTTAACTTGTCTGTTCGATTACTTTTGTTATACTAATTATATTCTCACATAATCGCTTGACTACGTTGTATCATCAATAGATGATTAGCTTGAGGTGTTATCAATAAATAGTGATTTATTGTGAAATCCTGTGTACGCATTATTTCTCCCCAAGCATGCATGGTTCAAGTACGTTAAAGTTTCAACAAATTAGAATGTAATTTTTTTAATTTTCCCGGTATTAGGTACCGAACATAAATACTTCGTATGTTGGATCCTCAGAACTATTACTTTATTACAATATATTATTTATATTTTGTAAAATAACTCACAAAGAACGGAACGTTCTAGAGACGTTTCCGCGAGGTTTTCTTGGAAACGAAATAAAGTTCACCTTGAAAGCGAAAAACGTTCAAGCAATATTTTAACTCTATTATTCCGAGACGATTCGGCAACGATTTTTAGCAACGAAGTATGGCATTATTACGTTTTGGCAACGTTTTCCGCTTTTTAGACAAACTTTATTTTATCTTCAAGGAATTGTTGCAGAAACGTTCCTGCGTATGTGATCATGTTAATATCTAACTCAATAAAGTTTAATGAAAATTTAACTGATACCGACTTAAAACGATTACATGTATTTCAAAGATGTATTATTATAGATAGTTTGGTGCACACAGTATAGATATTACTTCTAAGTATAATTTCCGATTGATTGCGATTTCTGCAATTAAAAACGATTAAATAAAGAGTGTAAATCAATAATATATGCATAATACACTGTATCTATAATATGTATAATCAACATGTCGTAGTAAAAGTAGCAGTCTTTTTAGGGAAAAGATGACTATATTCGTTATTAATTGTATTTCGCGCCTCCTCCTCAAGATCAATCTGTAGTGCCCCCTCTCCATGCCCTGTTGCCACATTTTCAAAACCGAAATTTGCTCGCGACGGCAGCACCGCACCTCGCGTCTCATTCCTTTTCTTTGTGCCAAAGAAGTCACATCTCGCAAGAAAAAAGATGCCAAGGAAACGTCAACGTAGCAGCAGTGATTCTTCGGACGACATGGACAACAAGGAGCTGTTGAAGCGGTTGAAGAGGTTGGAAAAGAAATGTCGACGGAAGAAGAGGAAATCTCGGCGTCGCAGGTGTCCATCATCATCTTCATCGAGCCGCTCTAGTGACAGTGAGTCGTATTGCTAATAAAACAGGCACTATCCTGTGTGTAATTCAAGTAAGATTGAATTTGAGGCTTATATAAAAAACAAGGTAGACCTATTCTACATCTTGTTTTTTCTCTCATGTGAATGTGAAAACTACCCGTACCTATTCGGAAGCGCATCACAATCAGGCTCTAACCTGTTTGAAAGATTCAACACGATTACAGCATTCATGCTATTCGTGTTTCAGGTCTAGCCTGACATACGACAAAAAATAACACGCTGTAGTCTGAGCTTTTCATTGTACCCGTGTTTTATTTAGGGAGTAAAAGCCCGGCCGATCGCAGTGTGAGCAGGAGTTCCTCCAGAGCGTCGGTTCCCAGAAACACGGATGAAAAGCGAACACGCGGCCGCAAGAGATCACGTGATCAGCAAGACCAGAAAGGCCGCGGCAAACGTAGCCGTTCACAACAACCATCAGAGGGCGCAACCGCATCATCGGGAGAGGAGACACCAACAGGCGAGAAAACACTGAGCGATGACGTTCTGAATATTATCGGAAAGCGGTTGACGGAGGACCGTGCGCTAGCACGTCCTGTACATGAAGACTTCGTAGTTCGCTGGACGGATATTTTAAAATTGGGCTTACCAGCAGAAGAGAGAGACTCTCTAATTAAAAAATATCCTCCCCCCGAGAACTGCGTCTTTTTGGACCCGCCAAAGCTAAATGCAGAAGTCGAGCATGCAATCAATGATGTTGCACGCACGCGTGACAAACGAATAGTTGCTAAACATAAAAAACTAACGGCCTGTGCTTCAGGTTTATCGAAGCTCATCAATACATTTTTAGACAGGAATACAACAGAAGATATTCCAATACTCGAAGGTTTGAGTGATGTCTGTAGATTAATTGTTGACGTTATGCATGATGAATCTGCTATTCGTAGAAGCCTAATTTTAGCTAATGTCAATGCATCATTGAAAAGCGCTTTAAGTAACTCGACTTCAGATGACTATTTGTTCGGGAAAGACTTGGTAGAGAACTTAAAAGCGGCAAAATTAATAAATCAATCGGCTGAAGAGCTAAAAATGAAGAAACAAGTACAAAATAATACAAAAAACTCCAAGGGCCCGACTCGGCAACCGAACAAGAGCAACACAGGATCGTCGAGCGGGCAAAAACAATCGTCGAACTCAACATCCCACTACAGGTCACGACACAACGACCAACACCAGAAATCACAGAACAGCGGGAACAGGTACTCGAACAAGAGATCGTACTCGAAGAAGCAGTAAATCTTTCTGTAAGTTGTATTGCGGGTCGTTTAAAACATTATTATAATAATTGGAAACAGATCACATCAGATTCGAGGATACTGTCCTGGATACAAGGCGTAAAAATACCGTTCAAGTCAGTTCCCATTCAATCTAAGCCTATCTTAGAACGAAAGGGACCGCAAATTGAAATTGAGAATATTTCAAATACAATTGCACAACTTATTGAGAAGGGCGCAATTGAAAAATGTAAACCTACGAGAGATCAATTTCTGTCACCTATTTTTTTAGAGCAAAAACCTAATAAAACATATAGGTTAATTCTGAATCTTACAGAACTAAACAAATTCGTTATTACGGAACATGTCAAAATTGAGGACTATAGAATAGCGATGAAGCTAATTCATAATGATTCGTTTATGGCAACTTTGGATCTCAAAGATGCCTATTATCTGGTCTCAATAGACAAAAATCATAGAAGATTTTTAAGGTTTATGTTTTCTGGAACTCTATACGAGTTCACATGTTTACCCTTCGGTTTGAGTGTAGCACCTCAACTTTTTACGAAATTAATGAAACCTCTTATTTATTATTTAAGAAATTCAGGTCTTGAATCTGTTCTATAGTTAGATGATTTTTTATTGTTGGGGGAGACATATAGTAAATGTCTCGATAACGTCAACAGAACTTGTAAATTACTAGAAAATCTTGGATTTATCGTAAATTATGAAAAAAGTCAATTAACACCTTTGAAAAGGTGTAAATATCTAGGTTTCATTTTTTATTCATCTTCCATGACTCTAGAGTTACCAGAAAACAGAAAACTCGCTATGAAAAGTATGATACAAAAATTTTCCAAAAGAAGGATAGTTAAGATTCGAGAATTCGCCAGTTTTGTTGGTTCGATTGTAGCTTGCTGTCCCGCGATCACATATAGTTGGCTGTACACGAAAGCGTTTGAGAAACAAAAATACCTAGCACTTAAATCTAATAATAATTACAATGCGTTTATGAAGTTAAATTCAGATGAAATGGATTTCACCGGTGGAAATCACATATTCTCACAGGGGTTTCTTCTTTAGAGAACCCAGAATATTCATGGGAAATTTTTTCTGACGCTTCTTTAACAGGCTGGGGAGCCGTTTGTGCTAATCAAAAAGCTAACGGGTTTTGGACAGAATGCAAGCAAAAATGTTCTATAAATTATCTCGAATTAAAAGCAGCATATTTTGGTCTTAAATGCTTTGCAAAGAATCTTTCTAACATAAAGATTTTACTTAGAATCGACAACACGACAGCGATTTCTTACATAAATCGAATGGGGGGTATTCAGTTTAAAAATCTAAACGAAATTACTAGAGATATTATTTGGCAATGGTGCGAGACACGTTCAATTTGGATCTTTGCCTCATACATCAAATCAAAAGAAAATTCGGATGCTGATAGGGAGTCTCGCAAGCTACAACCGGAAACGGAATATGAACTATCAAATTCCGCATTCAATAAAATAAAACAAGTTTTTGGTCCGCCAGAAATTGATTTATTTGCTTCTCGTACGAATAAAAAGTGTAAACGCTTTGTATCATGGAAGCAAGATCCCGAATCTGAAGTTATAGATGCGTTTACCATACCTTGGAAAAATATGCAATTTTATGCATTTCCTCCCTTTAGTTTAATACTAAAAGTTTTGAATAAAATAAAAAGAGAAGAATCTGAGGGAATAGTTGTCGTACCAGACTGGCCAGCACAGCCCTGGTACCCAACCTTCAAATCAATGATTATATCTAATGTCATAAAATTCGAACCTGACGAATGTCTTTTAACTTCCTGCAATAGGGAACCACATCCACTTTGGAGAAATCTTTCGCTGGTGGCCGGCATATTATCGAACAAGCATTGATTCGACAAGGAGTTCCATCGTCTGCATTGGAAATAACAATCTCATCTCTAAGTAAATCATCTCTGAAGAGTTACGACACAGCACTAAATAAGTGGTGGTCCTATTGTAATCAAAGAAATATTGATCTATACAATCCATCGACAAAAGAAATTTTGTCGTTTCTTACAGATCAATATGAAAGAGGATTATCATACAGTACAATTAATTGTATTAGATCTGCTATCTCATTGATTATAAACTTCGATTTCTCAAAGGATGCAGGAGTAAAACGGTTTTTCAAAGGTATCTCTAACTTGAGACCAGCTAGGCCAAAATACGATCAAACGTGGGACCCGAAGGTCGTATTAGACTTTTATAAGAATAAGGTGATAGACAAAGAATTAAGCCTAAAAGATTTATCAAAGAAGCTAATTTTACTTTTGGCCTTGACCACAGGACATCGCATGCAAACTTTCTCCCTGATAAAGGTTAGTAATATAAGACGGATGGAATCCCAAATAGTAATACACATTCCAGATCACATAAAAACGTCTAAGAGAAATGCAACACAACCTTTGCTAACCTTACCGTTTTACTCAAATCAAAAAATATGCGTAGCTTCTACATTGATCAATTATCTTAATGTAACAGAACAGACACGAGGATCATTAGAAAATCTATTTATGTCTATTAAAAAACCATATAAAAATGTTTCTGCACAAACCCTAACGTTGGGTAAAGGAAGCCATAANTAAGCCGTTGGGTAAAGGAAGCCATAGCAGACGCTGGCATAAACACGGAGATTTTTACTGCTCATAGTACGCGTCATGCGTCTACATCTGCAGCCAAAAAAGTTGGGGTTGATGTAGAACTAATAAGAAAAACAGCAGGATGGAGTAAAAATTCTGAAACGTTTGCACGGTTTTACAACAGAGAAGTTGTGGTAGATAACCAACAATTTGCATTATCAATTTTAAACTTATAAAATTATGTCTTTTTTCTTTCGATACTAATTGTTCTTATCTTATTTATTAAATAAATTATTTATAAATGATAAGAGTATAGCCGTAATGGTTACTTTAAACATCTACAGATTGATCTTGAGGAGGAGGCGCGAAATACAATTATACAATTGAACGAACTTACTTGTAAGTGAAGTTCGATCCTAATTGTATGAGCGCCTCCTCCGAAAAGATCAAACCCACCCAAAATCATTTTATCCCGTTCATTATCTAAGAGATAACCCCGAATCATTACGGCACTGTAAAATAATGAGACGCGAGGTACGGTGCTGCCGTCGCGAGCAAATTTCGACTTTGAAAATGTGGCAACAGGGCATGGAGAGGGGGCACTACAGATTGATCTTTTCGGAGGAGGCGCTCATACAATTAGGATCGAACTTCACTTACAAGTAAGTTCGTTCAATTGTATAATTTTAGTTTACATCTTGAGCAAGGTACTTATTTTATAATATTTTATATCAGATCTGAAATTTTAAATGCGTAACAGTTTTATTTAGGTAAATAGATAGCACGCTCAACTACCTTGATGATGACCCAGGTTCGATTCTCGCCACCAACATAAAAATTTAATATCGTTTATTAGTTACAGAATCATTAAACATGCATGGTAAATTAATGAAATTAAATAATAATTAATTTTACAAATGTTTTTAACATCTTTTACAGTGCAGTTATACTATATAGTAAATCGTTTTGAATCATTAATCTTAATCGTATCATTCCAGATTTAAATTGATTTCTACATTTAAATATGATCTCTACCGATTATGATTTTCAATCTTAGAACGTTCATCTATTCAAATTGGTTGCAATCGTATTATTTGTTAATAACGATTAAGAAAGATTAAAATCGAATATGATATCCATTATCAATGATATAATCGTTTTAAACACGGAAACCTACGATTAAGATTCCAGATTTAATACGATTATAGTTTGATTATAGTTTTTTATTATCCGTTTTAATCGGTCATTTTTAGCAGGGTTGTTTCTCGCGATTTCAGAAAAGCAAGGAAGTGAGGCCAGGATCCACGGCTACAACGCTGGCTCATAAACGGCTCTTAAACGCCGGGCTTTCCAGGGTTTTCTCCAGAGAAGAGCAATTGGTTACCATATTTGTCGAGTCACATCGGTTCGAGGGACGCAACCGCGGACCACGAGGATACGAGCATCACGGGGATGTGTCGAATAAACAATTGAATCGGTTGTTTCTTGGAATAGAGTAGTCGCGTTGGATCGAATGTTGTTTCTTGAAAAGTAAGAAATCGCGTTTCGAAGCACAAATCAAGTCGCGTAGTGTCAAATACGTGATTCAAGTCTCCGCGACTGACTGCGTCGGAACTTTTATGAGGTAAAATAGACCGTCGTTGTTGCGAATACGCGGAAGATCGAAGTAATTATCAAACGTTAATAACAACTAACCCGTGGGAAATATTGTAGTCAGATCAAATCTGACCAGGGGTTTAAGTATGTACTGTGAATTTGTGTACAGCATAAAATAACTATTGCGTGATAATTTATTAAACCATCTGCCATGCCAGGCAATTCCTGTCCTTTAATCTAACTTTTGTACTACTCTATAGATGTAAGACTCTGGAGTAGGTAAATCGTAAAATAAAAGTAACCTGATTGTTTGCGCGGCAATAGGAAAACCGTTAAAAAGTGCAACGTCACAATATAATATTATTCGATTACAATTCCTAAAGAATCCTGTAAAAGTACATTTAAAAAATATGAAATAAGAAAATAGCCTTAAAGCAGCGCGTCCGCCGTCCACTTCTGTTCATGGCGCTTGAAATCTGCCGAGCGCACACAGAGGCACCTACGTAGGGTGAATTCACTGGTGCTGAGCTCATGTACACTCGACGGTACCATATTCACGTGGAACGTTTTTGAAATGCTCCAATCAGAGCGATCGATTCTGAAAAAGTAACCTATCACACGTTGCGCCATTTTAAAAACGTTCCACGTGAATATGTTACCGTCGAGTGTACGTGGAAGGTTCTTTCAATGTATACAATCCGAGCAGTACGGAAGCTTGTATCCGCCACGAGCAGCGCGGCGCTAGTGGTCGCAATCGCATCGCGCACGACGTCGGTGAAAGTGTTGCCACCTGCATGGTGCATGTAGGGGAAGGTGGGGCACGACAAGCTTGGCGGGTCAGACGGGCAGTCGTTTTTTTCTAAATTAAAAAAGTAGAAAATAAAAAATCCTTTTATTAATAGTTTATAATGATATCTAGATTTTCCCTCTTATAATATTTAATAAAAAAACGATGTTTTAAACATTATTCCGTAAATGAAAAATAAGTTGTAGGTTTTTTTCATTTTTCAATAAGCGAGTACATTAGGAAAAACAGTGTTTAATGAGATTTAAACAACCCTGGTACATATTTTAAGGCTTATTCTACAACCCTGTTTTTTTATTTTTGCCTAAAGTTGCTTTCAATATTAAAAAATAATAATTTAAAAAAAGCATAAATGTGGGGCACGGCGGGCACCATGGCGGGGCACGCGGGGCACACGGAAACACTGCGTCGCTCCGAACTGCGGAATCAGCTGTTCGTTCCTAACCTCAATCTGCATTCGGACTTCGGCGGGCTGAGTAAAACGGAGCAAATTTTTGTAAGCTAATTTCATCCTGACCTGCGTGCCCCATCCCCGTCCTATGCGTGCCCCATGGTGGGGCATGTAGAGCTTTTTGGAAACAATTTCTGTATTACAAATTGTAAAAAAAATACTCCACGAATCCAAGTTTTCTGAATTGCATTTATTTAAATACTCGATTAATTAAATATTCCTTTTTTTTAACCCGAAATAGCCTATATTACCGACAGAGGAGTATAATAAAGTTACGGTGCCCCACATGCCCCACCTTCCCCTATACGGCGACTTAACCTCTTTGTGATTGCGCAGCATTATTCGCGATTACAAGATTTACAAGGTAGGTAAACGATATTTAAGTAATTATTAATTAACATACAAAGTTGGCAAATTGTAAATATTAGTATGTGATGATTATAAGTATACTATTACGCAGATGTCATCAGAACTAGAAGAAATTACAGTCCGGTATAAAGGAAAGGATCCATTAGTATTTCAATTGGAGAATGGGGTCCTCTCAATGCAGATGTTGCAAAAAAATTATTCTAATGCTTCTGGACTGACTTGCGAGAAAGATGGAAAATACCAGATTATCAACATAAAAGATGATAATCTCCAAGTATTAAATGATGTCAAAGTTTACGATGTGTACATTGATTCCACCAAAGGTTAAAAAAGTGTATATATATACCTTTATATTTTATATTTTTAATATATTTTATATTCAGTACTATATAGTATAGTACTGAATATATAAAAGGTATCGTAAATAATGATATAAAAAATGTTAATATTATAAAATTTCACAGTTTTATCACAGATTATTTATTGCAAAATTTATCACATTATCACAAAGTTTTATCACAGTTTTATCGCAAAGCCTTATCACAAATTGATTATCACACTTTTATCGTAAAATACATCACAGATTAATCTGTTTCAGAGTGTATTAAGAGTTAAAATTGATAAAAAGAAAGCTGAAAGGTTTATAGATTTTGGTTGGAAACATCGAGATGATTTGAGAGATAATTATGTTCGAATGCAAAAACCTAGTGGGGGAAGAAGACGCTTGAAATTAGATCTTTCTGTTACGTACACCTTGGACGATATAAAAAAGCTTGGCATTGATTTGTTTAAAACTGAACTGACAAAAAACTACTTTACACAATCTTTGATTAACATAGGCAAATTTGATAACTTGTACATCTTTAATTTTATTCCTGCTGGTGCATCGAAAGAAGACTTTTGGGCGTATTCGTCAGCTTTATGTGACAAAGGAAGTAGGTTAAAATTGTATCTTCTGACAACATATGTACAACGTGCATATACAGACGTAGATGATACTAAAAAAAGGATAGAAAATTCGTTGTTATCACATGACAGTTATGCGTCGAAAAAATGCGAGCAAACTGTTGTGACGTTGCGCTTTTTAAAGCCTATCCCGTGGCCTCGCAATCGTCTGAATTTCAATATTACTTTTATCTATCTACTCGCTAGGACTCTTACATCTAAGAGGGGGACACACCATAGGTTTAAGGACAGGAATTAGCCTGGCGTGGCAGAAGGTGTAGTCAGTAAAAACACAATCAGATGTAATGCTGAAAACCAATTAAATATATTGTATGGATTACCGTCAAGACTGGCTTAACTACAATCACTTCTTGATCGTTATTTTCCAATCGATACTCGCTACGCGTAACTAGAATTAATATTAAAATCCGAGGTATTATTTAATATATTCGCGACAACAGTAATAATTCCAATTACTCCAATAACGTGTATTCGACCACGATCTATTCTCGTTCGAAAATCCAGGCGCAATCAATTATACTAGTTTGCATTCAAAGTTACTCGCGAATCTCCGTATTTAACGTAATTTTATGAGCGCATCCATGCTTTATAGCAAATGGCGGTGGCGTCGGTTGAAAGGACGCGGCGTCACTAAGATGGCGATCCCGTAATGTTATCAGAATTCACCTCCACGACTACTGCTCTGCTGTGGATCTGCTCATGTAGATCGAATCCTGAAATATTCGCGAAATTATGGTCGCAACCGCCGTCTGCTCTGCTTCCACGTACTAGCCGAAGGACCTGAGACTTTGTCTCTAGGGTAACGCCAACCATGCAACAACCGCGGTTTTGTTAGTCATGAATAGCCGAAGTTCTCATCGACCTCAACGGCGTCGCTAATAATTGGTTAGAACGTTTATCGTAACCCAACCTGTCGGCGCAAGGACTTACTCTCAATATCCCCTTGAGCACGTACGAATTATGGTCGAAACCAAAAGAGAAACAAATACTCGACTCTCACGCTGGACTACTGACTACAGCTCGCTCGCGATTTTAGCGTAACGGCACTGCAGCTAATTTTACAAAATGATGGACGTCCGACGCGGTTGAGAGCAGCAAACAGAATGGACGAGGAGGAAGTCTCCTCGCGTCGCGATGCTCAGCGCGTCCCGGAAAAGGACGACTCGTTGCGCCCTCTATAACTACTTCCGCGACGCGAGCACTTCGTGTATCAAGCACGCGATGAGCGCGCCAATTACGAAAACGCGAGAGCGGCCGGTCGCGATCCCATTGTTACTGGGCGTCGCGCGGTGTACGGGACGGCCCACAGTGGGGCCAAATGCCTTAAAATGGTACAAATTCGTGATTAGATAGGCTATGCACGGAAAATAATTTTTTTTGGTGGAAATGATCCCTGTGTAATTTACTTGAAGATAGGATATCGCTTTTTTACCCCTGAGGACAGAGAACAAAATTTATATTACTCGAATTTGAAGAATATTACAATAATCATTTTAAACTTTTTGAAAATCATTCAGACTTGGAGATTGTGGTTTATTCTTCAGAAAAATAACTTAAAATACACTATACTATAGCTTTTCGATGCTTTTATCGATTCTTTATATGTTTTCAGACTTTTTAACACAGAGACATATGATTTTTTGAGCGATTCTCTATAAATTCAGAAAAAAATTATTTTTTATTATAAGCTCTGGTTATTATGTTCCTAATAGTGTTTCTTTGTGTACCTTGTATTTTTTATATTTTAAATTACTATATGTCAAAGTTTTTAGGTAGCCAAAGATGACAAAATTGTCAATTTTTAAGTTTTTTATGCTTTTGCACGAATAAATTGAACTTTTGCACCTTTGACAGCTTTTGATTGATTCTTGAAAACACTTTAATTTATATATATATATATATATAATAATTTTTGATAATTTGAAATATATATATATATAATAATTTTTGTATTTTTTTCTTCGTATTATTTATTTTATTAAAACAAAATAATTATTATATCGTCATAAAATCCAAGTCTGAATGATTTTCGAAAAGTTTAAAATAATTTTTGCAATATTCTTCAACTTCGCGCAATATACATTTTTTTTCCCTGCCCTCGGGGATAAAAAAGCGGTATCCTATTTTCAAGTAAATTACATAGGGATCATTTTTACAAAAAAAAAAATTATTTTCCGTGCATATCCTATCTAATCACGAATTTGTACCATTTTAAGGCATTTGGCCCCACTGTGCGGCCTCGCGCGCGGCGACATGTCGCTATCAGTGGTGTGGCTAGTGGTGTACGCACGAGTCCCCCACTAGTCAGATCCGCTCTCGCCGAGCTCTCTCTCTCTCTCTCTCTCTCTCTCTCCTGCGCGCGCGTCTCCCTCTCCGCGGCGCGGAGTCTCGTGCTCTCCCCGAGCGGCTCTCGCTATCTCTCTCTCTCTCCCGCTGTGGCCGCACGGCAGCTGATGCGCGGCTCCGATGCGCGCGCGTCATTCGCGCCTCGTGGTCGTCCGCGCGTGCTCCAGACTTCGCTCTCTCCGTGTGTTCGACACCTGGTGTCGGTGCATCGCGATTCTCCCGGCTGTACCGGTACAGCAGCGCCCGCGAGGTCCAGCTGACTCGCATCGGCGCGGCCCGACGGCGTCGTCTGCTGCGTGGCCCGTGCGGAGTCGACGTCTCTCCTGTCCGCTGACAGGAGAGGTTAGGAGCTCCGCAGCTCTCGTGTGCTATCTGGTTCACTGTCATGCTTCCGCGTTGTTTCTTGTTAAGCTCTGCTGCAGTGCGGCTCACTGCAACAGAGCTGTTATTTGTTTATTTAACGGCGCCGAGAGTTGCACAGTATTCGCACTGTTGCCAACTCCTCGGGCCGAAATATGATGCGACTTCTCGTATACGACGTGTAGCTACTCTACACGTCGCACTGTTCGTAGTAATGTCAGTACAGATGTATCGTATATTTCTAGTATACAACCAAAACCAAATACTACATCGAGTAGCTTCAGGAAACTTCCTTCTACGAATTGCACAACAGACATTCCATCTCCAAGCTACAGTATACTTACTGTTAATCAGTCTAAAACAAATGTTGTAAAGTCAAGCTATGATCAGAAGAAAGACGCGATAAATCTGCAAAGTAAAATATGAACATCTACAATTGAAAAATCCAATTTCAAAAGAAAATCAGACGCACTCTCCTCTCACAATAGTTCTCGATTAAAGGAGATGAATCTAAAATTAAAAAATCTAATCTCAGAAAATCAGACGTACCCTCTCACAATAATTTTGAATTAAAGGATAACCATTCACACGATCAAAAAAGTTCATACCAAAGTACTCGAAGTTTACTGAAGAATAACATGAATGTTGATAATATCAATAAAACGATTCCAACTATAACTGAAATTCTATTTAAGGATTTAATATTTTTCAACGATGATAAGCTTGGCCGAGGAAGCTTTGGAACTGTTGTGAAAGGTAGTTGGTCAGATACAGTAATTGCCATTAAGTCGATAGATATGTTTTGCTCTAGACCAAAAGATATCATAAAAGAAGTAGCTATTTTAAAACAAATTAGCCATGAAAATATAGTGCAAATAATGGGTGTGTGCCATCATGAAATGCAATTCCATATTGTAATGGAGTTGGTAGATGGCAACAATTTAAAAGACATTATATTTAATAGCATTGTAAGATCAAAATTTAATCTTAACGAAGACAAGAAAAATGTCATAGGTCAACAAATTTGTAAAGCAATTAGCTTTATGAATCTACATCCTAAACAGATATTGCACAGAGACATCAAGCCAGCTAATATTTTACTTACTTATTACTTAAAAGTAAAAATATGTGACCTAAGTCTTGCTAAGATTAAAAATATTTCTTCACAACTAATGACCACGCAAGGAAGAAGATCAGCTCCCGGCACAACCCTGCTAAAAATAGTCTATAGGGATCGATTGGGATCAATTAATTTATCAACAGATTCTATGCTAATTCTGAATACCATTTTTTGTATGAGGACTCGATTAAAATAGATTAGAATCAACGGGAGTCAATAGATTTTAATACGGAAAATAACAATTGAAGTAGATAGTTAATACCAGACATTGGTTTCTATTAACTTTACTGGTCCTTTTTTGTATAGAATTTTATCGATTCCTATTGATTCTGAAAGAGTCTTATTTTTCCATTACTTACAATCGCAGAAAAATAAGATTCGAGAGTTCANGAGTTCGGAGAAAAATTTGTTTAAGGACTTGTGGCGCAGATATTATTATTTCGTAGCATAGGAGTAGATAAGGAGCAGTGGGTCGAATAAATTATTACACAGATTTATGAGTGAAAAAATTGATTGTGGCTAACAGCCTTTATTCTCTTTATTTATTACTCAAAGAAAAAGCTTACTCAATAATATACCAAGAATATGTTACTAATATAATATCAAAATTAGAAAATCGACACCTAGAAAAAACTACAGAAACAACTGACAACAATTGCGGCGGCTCGACATATCAAATCACTTTATAAACACGGACTAGAATATTATTTGAATATGTTACAATGTTGACTCCTTATGATATCAATCGAGAAGAACCTATTGCGCAGGAAAAGATAATTTATAATAATGATTAGTAAAATGTGGATGAGTTATTAAATGAAATGTTCTGGAATGAATGAAAGCTGATGTAGAAAAGATTGAATATATATTTGAGGGATGATGTTGACTTTTTGTTCTAAAAGAAAAATACGCGGCGAATACTCTGGTTTTCTTAAGTTTATGTCTGAAAATTTATATTATCCGATTTTATTATATATGTGATTACTTATTTTCCACTACCGTGTATCCAGACACGTGTCCGGCTTTCAACGGATAGATTACGTGGGAAATAAGTCTCGACAGTATTAACGTGGTTCGATGAATATAAGAGAAATATTATTATTACACATATGATAAATTATTAACGAATATAGAGTAAGTGGATTGATAAAATGTTACACAGTAGAAATGAAAGGAAAAATGATATGTGATCTTCGCGATTGTTGTAGATTAATTCGGTTGTTATTACGAGGTGTTACGATGAGAAAGTTTATTTTACGTATAATTCGCGAGATGCGACCATGGGAAAACCTACTGAGCTAGCCCAGTAGGATAGCATGAAGCTATCTTTTTATGACCCGTCGGTGGCAGGGTTAGTGAAATATGTATAGAAGCGTGAGTCTTTCCCGGAGGAATAGACTCCCCGGATCAGTCTGGCGTAGAGATCCCCGGGTGCGAGAAATACATTAAATACAAATGTTAGTTTATTAATCTATTAGGATAAAATTACGTATGAGGTACTGGTCCCAACTGCAGCCCGGAATTCGCGTCGAAGCTGGCTGGAAATGGCTTCCTCTCCTACACTTGGCCACGTGGTTTCGTCTTTGGAATGCGTAGCGTGAGATGTGTAGAACTTGTTGAGCGGAAGGAGTAGAACTGAACTCCTGCTGCATGCGAACTGATCAGCTACGCAGCAAGCGCCTCGTAGATGTGAGGAGAGGGGTATGCGCACCGCACGCGTTGTCATTTGTTATGTACTTGGTCCGCGCCGGCGGCTTCAACGCGATCAATACGCTTACGGGAGTCCTGTAAGTGCGAGCGAGAGGAGCCGATATACGGCCGTATGCTCGATACGCAGCACCTGGTCACGTGGCTCAGGGCCGTACCTATGTTGGCCTAGGAAATGGCCGTTGCAATTCCTATCAATTCTATCTATTTTAATCGAGTTCTAATGCAAAAAATGGGATTCAGATATAGCTTAGAATTTAATTAATAATTTAATCCATTTCTATTGACTATTTTTAACAGGGAACTGTCTACATGGCGCCTGAAATATTATTGCACAAATTCAACGCTACAACATCTTCAGATGTGTGGTCCTTAGGATGCACATTGTTAGAATTGTACAATAATCATTTAGTTTGGGACTTACAGAGTAATAACCCATCTGAAGAGTTGAAAAAACTATTGAAAAAAAAAAACTATCCCCGATATCGGTTTCGTTCCTGTTTTTTTTTTAAATCAATACTAAGGAAATGTTTTGATTGCAGATATGTAAATAGACCTGAAGCCAGCGAAATTTTCAAGGTCTATCAGAGATATAATAACTGTAAGAATACATATGAATAGGCGAATCCATGTGAATATGCAGTCGGTAAATATTATTACGAGCGTATTGTACTTAATTAAGAAAAATGTTGATGTGCTAGATCGGAAAGCCAAAGGAGTTTAACATTTTTGTTATACAACATATTAAGATGGAAAGTACAAGCTTTTAAAAGCATTAACATTAATCTAATATTAAAAAAAAGAGTTTTAAAAACAATTATGTTTTATAGTTACAATTAAAAACTGTATCAAAGAAAAATCATAGTCAACTAGAATACTTGTTTTCTTTTTATTGTTTTATTTAAAATAACAGTAAAAATAAGACCTGAACTTTAATAGAAATTGAAATAATTATGTTTTAGTTTGATTAAAAATGAAATTATTTTTATTTATAATGTACGTATCATTTACTATGATGAACGTTTTTCATTGTAATGTGAGTGTGATTCTACATATAAGTGCGCTGATATTAAAACAACGAAATTTCCGTTGATATAATGTAATAAGCATAATGTAAGCTTGAAAGAGACTACGTATAACGTTAATTATTAAGCGAGGGAAAAGATGTAACTAGCTCATACCAAGCTTTACTTGAATGAAAATCGACTCGCTCCATACAACTAATGAGCTTTACGTTATAGATGTTGAAAAAGGTGTTATTTCTTGTTCAGGAATTAAAAGTTATTTATACTGTAGAAATATTAGGTATGATTTACTAAAGACTGTTGCTAATAGAACTATTGTTAACCATGTCGAAAACTTTATGCAATAATTGAAAAACAACGATTAAAAATGTAAAGTTTTACTTGAATGTAAAATGCCATATTAAGTGTTCTTAAGAGTCGGGCTGACTACTGTTACACTTTGTGACTTAATAATATAACAATGTAGCGTAAAAAATGTTTATTCATCAGAATATACTTATATTTTTTATAGTTTGTGTAATGTTCACATTTTAAACGTTCATAATAAAATATTTGATATTTATTGACCAGAAAAAAAAAACAGAAATATAATGCATACTCTGCATTCCTGCAAAGATAAACAAAGTTATCTGACCGCAGGCCTGGCATTTAGTTACAAACTAATAAAGATATAAATATAAAAAAAAACACTTCAAACTAAAACTTCTGTTAATTACGCATAACTAGTAGTGACCTCCTCACTACTTTACACATTATATGTATACATAAATTATTTCATGAATACCAATTTTAACAAGAGATGCACATTTCAGATTTCAACAGTTGGATTTTATCCATTCTTTAATTATCTCCTATTGACTCGATTTGCTAATTTCTAGCACTTTTAGGTTATTCGGCAAAGCATTAAATGTTGAGATCGCTTTAATATAACAGTTCTTATTACTAATTCTCTTTTTATTTATCGGTACTATAATACTTTTATTTCTAGTAATACTAGATGAGTTGAGGCATTGCTCTTTGAGATCATTATAGTATATCTTTAGTGATTCCAGGGTAAACAATTGTTCTAGATTGAGTGGTTTATTATGCGTGACAAATTTATTCTTATTTATTATCTTAAGAATTTTTTTCTGTATTTTTTGTACTAAATATCTATTATTCTTATTAGCTCCACCCCAAGCAATGATACCATAGCTCATAATACTATGAAAGAACGCATAATATATTAACATCAAAGTCTCGGTTGGCATAGATTTCGCAATTTTGTAAAAAATGTATACTAAATACTTAGTTTTCTTAACAATATATAACATATGCATATCCCATTTTAGTTTATAATCTATAACTATGCCCAGGTACTTGTAGTTCTTAACTCTAGTTAATTTTTTATCCAGTATTTTTACATCTATCTGGTTAGGAACACTGCCGACATAGCTACCGAAAGTCATACAAACCGACTTATCAACATTCAATGACAGCTTATTTACCGCAAGCCATTTGTGTATTTGTAACAAATAATTATTCATGTTATCTTGGGCTTTCTCCCAGCATTCTCCTGTAGCAATTATAGCAGTATCATCTGCGTACGACAGAATAGCCTCCATAGGTATCTCCTGCAGCGAATAATTTATGTATAAGATAAACAACAGTGGACCAAGTATCGTACCTTGTGGAACCCCGGTGTTTATTAATAGGTTATCGCTAACACAACCATCAATTTTTACATTTTGATATCTGTTACTAAGGTAACTAGAGAGCAGTATCAAAGCTTGCCCCCTAATTCCCATGCAGTATACAGTTTATCCAATAAGATACTATGGTCCACCGTATCAAAGGCCTTAGCCAGGTCAAGAAATATGACTATGGTAGGAATACTCTTGTCGATATTGTTATATAACTAGTTCATTAAGTAGCTTAGTGCATTTTTGGTGCCCTTTTTTTTAACAAAGCCAAATTGGTGATCAGAGATTATGCTAGTTTCAGTCACAAAATCATAAAGTCTGTTGTGTATTATTTTTTCAAAAATTTTCGCTACGTTTGATATTAATGAAATAGGCCGATAGTTTGTGATTTTACTTTTTTCGCCTGATTTGTAGACTGGGACAATTTCAGCCTTCTTCAGTGCGTTAGGCCATGTACCTGTTTCAATGCTTAAATTTATAATGTAAGTGATTGCTTCAGCTATATAGTTACTAATTAATTTCAAGGTTTTGGAGTTGATATTGTCAACTCCACCACTTCTAATTTTTAGTGCATTGATTACAGATATTACCTCTCTCGTGTTTGTTGGCTTAATGAAAATTATAATAGGGTTCATCGCCGGTAAATTGAGTTCCACATTATCCGGTTTCTCAATTCGTATACTTAACTCTCGACCTATTTCACAGAAAAAACTGTTTATATTATTCGCAATTTCATCTTTATTAGTTACTTTCCTATCACTAATTTTTACATGATTTATGGTTTCTCTGGATTTCTTGTTTCCAATTTTACTATTTATGACTTCCCATAGCTTTTTTGGATTATTAATATTGCTTTGAACCTGTTTTTGATCGTGTTTAATTTTAGCATCCTTAATAACTTTGTCTAGTATTTTAGCATATTTTTTGTACTGTGATTTAAGTTGATCATTATTTATATCCAGTTGCCATAAATCATATAAAAACTCTTTGGTTTCACATGATTTTATTATTGCACTTGTGATCCAGCTCTTTCTTCCACCTTGTTTCTTTTTTATTTTTTTAGCAGTTGCTAGGTCTATGCAATCTTTGATCTCATTTACGAGTACATCGGACGCCAAGTTAGGATCCTGAATCGACAATATTCGTCTCCAGTTTTTATTTCTAGCAATGCTTATTAATTTTTTATAATTTACACAGTTTTCCGGTTGTTTTGCTTTTTCCTTGATCTTGTTTAACGCAATAAATATTGGGTAATGATCTGTTATTGAAAGTTTTATTTTGTATGTAGTTGTTTTTAAATTGTTTGTTTTGATAAAAATATTGTCGATACAGGAACCCTTAGCGATACCAACTGGCGGCTTGGTAATACCAACAAAGCCAGGGATGTACCCTTTCTCAAAGAAGGGGAATTCCTGACTATAATTATCATATTCTAGTAAGTCAATATTGAAATCACCTATTACTAGGTGATTTTTAACACTTTTATTCGCAATTTTCGCAATTAAAAATTGATTTATCTATAGAATAAATTCAGATTTTTGAATCCTATGTGACCTATAAACCGCTGACACCTCAAGATTACTTTGGATACTTAGCTTAATACTTGTATTTACAATCTTAATCCTACCCGTTTCAATCACATCTGTGTTTTGGTCGAATATATAATTTACAAAGACTATGACGCCATCATTTTTGTTTATCGAACTATGGTTGTAATAACACTTATATTCATAGTCAGATCCTTTTAATTCGTATATTTTATAATTAAACTGTTGAAAAGTTTCCGTGCAGACAACAATAGATGGTTTTATAGCCAAACTTTCAATTAGTATTTTTACTTTATCAAAATTAGCATTCATGCTTCTGACATTTATATGCATGATCGTATCATTTTTACTACTACTGATTTTATTAAAAATATCAACACTACTACATGTTTTTTCATTTTGAAAAGAATCATTTTGGATTATATCTAAGTAATCAAAAGTAGCCATTATAACCTATTTATTGTTATCTTTGACTTTCTTATCTTTGCGAGCCGCCGGTGGAGTAGTGTACTGGTCCAGTTGTTGCTTCTGTTTTTGGAGTGTTTGTTGGTTTCTTGTGACAACTCTCACAATCTGAGGTTTGTCTAGTTTCAGTTGCTGTGGACTATTTTGTTTTTCATTCAGATTAATCTTGCTTGGTTCTTCTAGATCCTTGTTACCCTTGTTATCATCCGCCGGTACCTGCTGTTTTGTAGATTTCCTCCTATTGTACATCGAGTCTAGTAATGGTAATGAAGGGCTCATCGGATAGTACGTTGAGTCAATGAACTTTCCAATTTTCTTTTTCAGTATAGAGCAAAGGTTAGTGTCATATGCAGTATGTTTTGATTCAAGTTTTGTGGAATACTTGGCATTGCTAAATGCACAGTTTGTACACTTGACGGTTTCACTTGTACACTCACTTGTATTATGACTTTCAGCACATTTCAAGCATACGGTTTCATTGTGGCACTTCTTTTCACTGTGTTCAAACCTGCCACACTTATTGCACGGTCCAATGTTTATCAAATCGTAGACTTTACAATTTTGATAGCCTACATACACTCTATTTCTATTGTCTCTTACATATTTATATACTTCAGCAGGCACTTCCATCAACACAGTGCACTGTTTACTGTATTTTGCTGGTGTACACACACCGTTAAAAGAAACTTTAAATTTCCGGAAGTGCCCGCCATGTTCGCGCCACTGGCGGTCGCGTGTTAACTGGGCATAGCAGTGCGCATGCGTCGCCCAAATGCGATTGTACCGACTGCGAATAGCCGATGGTAAATAGCCGACGGTAAATTGAATTCCGTTTGAAATTAATAATTTTAAATAAAAATAACACGAATGTAAATTTTATACCTTTTATTACCTTGTCCAATACATAAATAAGTTAATAAATACATAAATAAGTTAATAAATACATAAATAAGTTAATAAATACATAAATAAGACTACTGCATACTGTAACTCAAGTTTGGCTTGTTAACGGGCTCGTCGAGCTCGACCTGCAAGCTCTTGCGTCCGCGCTCCAGCTCTTCGACCTTTACAAGGCGCTCTCCCGCCTCCTCCAGAGCTGCAGCGTTTTCGTTTTCCTCGTCAACGTGCTTCTTGGCCTCGGTGTATTGGGGGTATTGAGAGCCAGAGTATAATTACATCGACAACATAAATTAATTAATTGTATATGGACATACAAAAATCGCTGATGGTAAAAATTAAAAAATCAAAATGGTATAAATTTACCTTCAAGTCTTCATGACTGTACAGTATGTTGGCTCAAATCTACTGTAGGGTCCAAGTACAGGATGCTCTCGTACTGTTAATGGTGCTCTCTTGCTGCCATTATTATTGCTATTGAATCCTGTTTTTTCACTGGCACGATCAGGCTTCAGATGATCATTGTGAGAAATGAATCAATGATCATACATAAAAGTATGTTGGGACGTATCACAATATATAAACTACTACGTTTAGTAATTTCATTAATTGACGTTATCTTTAATTCAGTTTGTTCCCTGTAAAATAAATCAGAATATTAGAATAGAATAGAATATAACATATAACAATAGAATAAACTCTTCAATACAATGGAAATATCAATGTAGATAAATATGAATTACGCTGTTTACTGCTATCATAAAGCAAAGATAAAGACACCAAAAATAAAATGATTTGCTTTCTTTTTTAAATATTATTTTAGTATCATTTGTCCCTACTTGAACTTTTTTCTTTTCATTATTTAGAATAAAATAAACTTTTAAATAATCAATGCTTTGAATTCCAATGTATAAGTGTAGGTATACGTAGTAACTATACTTTGAAATTTTGATAAAACATATCTGAACTTATGATACGTAGATCACGTTTTAAAAAAAGGCTTTCTCTGTATGACATTGAAAACATTGCTGAGAGTAGAGCAAGTATAGAAAATGAGAAGTGAAAGCACCAATCAAATTACAGTTACACGATCCAAGATATCTCCACATCCTGTGCAACCCATTTTACCAAGTATACAACAGCAATATACTCACAGTAATCTTCATGTTGATTTTGATAGTCTCTCCCTCTTTGAACCTAAGATCCAGCTCTTGCTTGGGCGTCTCCTTCTCTTTCTCGATCTGATCCCTATTTTTCAGCCACTTGAAGTGATCCTGCAGCGCCACGTTCAAATCAAAACTGTCTGACCTATCCAGAAATCCATAAAAGCAGACCTGCCTTTGTCATCCTGGATTCTCAGAACAAAGTAACGAGAGGAGTCCATTACAGGCTCAACTGCAATGCCTGGGTACTGCTCTATAGGACACTTAGCAAACAATTGTCCTGTCATCTTGTCCTCTAGCTTTATAGCCACAGCATCACCTTGGGACACTAGTCTCATGCGACCAGTCCACGAGGGTTCTTGCAGATTCCAATCAGCAGCCCTGAAAAAAGCAAACTCTTGTTACTCACAGGTGCTGATGTGTTACACCAGACATACATATATAGCCATCAGCATAGCAAACAACCAACTCACAAGAGCGAGAGAAAGAGGGAGAAAGAGGGCGCATATAGTTATGAGAAAGGAGAAATCCCCATGGCACACTTACCTATAACCCCTGTTGGTCGACCTTGGGGGTATTTTGAAGACGAAGTAAAATAAATCAGAATATTAGAATAGAATAGAATATAATATATATATTGTGCATACTTTGAAAGCCGTTTAAAATCATAATATTTGAAACAAAAATTCAGCTTACCTTAAACTCAATGGCCTTACTGTAATTCCCACAGTTAAATTACTACTCTCTCCTTCTATTAAAGTTTTTTCGTCAATTCCATTGTCAGTCTTTGCTCTTGGTGTCTATAGATGCACCAAATTGAAGCAGTCTGGAGTTTGAGGCAAAGCATTATCACTAAAAAAGCGCTTTCCAGGTTTGCACACCGAGCCAGCACCAGACCTTGGAGTTTTGGAGATTGCAGAGATGAGTAACAGGAGTTTTGTCCCCGGAAAGCCTAGGATTGCACGCTGCATTATTGATTATGACCCTCAATTGCTCTTTGTTTTGCAACATGGTCTCACATACCTTGGTCTCTACTTTCCTCTTGGATCTGTCAACCTCCTGGCGCTGCTGGTGGTCCTTCAGCAGTCTCTCCTCGAGGTCTGCGATCGTCACCTTGTGCTTTGCCTTGAGCTTTGCCAAGTGCTTGCCCTTCTCCTCCTCTTCCGCCAAAGCCTGAGACAAGTCGTTGGCAGTTTCCTCCAGCAGTTTCTAGTTCGTATCATCGGACAAGGCAAGGTCTTCCTCCAACTTCTTGAACTTGGCGTCGCAGTGAACCTTCTCAAGTTTCAGCTTCTGTCTAGTGGTTTCCTCCTCTTCCAGCTGCTCTTCCAGATCGCTGCTAAGAGCTGTGGTTTGCTCTTCTTCTTCTTCTTCGATTCTGGCTTCCAGATTATGCAGAATTTCTTCAAGCTCCTGCTTTCTGGCCAACAGCCTGGTGCGCTTCTCCTCAGCCTCAGCACACAGTTCATTAACAGTGCATTAACACTTGCACTACTTGTCTGTCCCCACGAGCGAATGCCTATATACCTATATAGGTATATATGCGTGCGGCGTCGCTGATACAAGCGAAGAGGCCGGAAGAATGACCTACTGAAGTGACGTCATACAAGTAACATGGCCGCCACCTCAGCTGGTGCACGTGCAGACGACAGCATGGTGCGACCAGACCACTGCAGAGAGCGGATAACCTCTCTCGGCAACATGCAGTTCAGATGCAGTTTCAGGATGCTTTTTCTCTCTCTGTCCGTCTGTCTTGGCTTCCAGTAGTTCCAGTGCATTCGCTCGTGGGGACAGACAAGTAGTGCAAGTGTTAATGCACTGTTAATGAACTGTGTGCTGAGGCTGAGGAGAAGCGCACCAGGCTGTTGGCCAGAAAGCAGGAGCTTGAAGAAATTCTGCATAATCTGGAAGCCAGAATCGAAGAAGAAGAAGAAGAGCAAACCACAGCTCTTAGCAGCGATCTGGAAGAGCAGCTGGAAGAGGAGGAAACCACTAGACAGAAGCTGAAACTTGAGAAGGTTCACTGCGACGCCAAGTTCAAGAAGTTGGAGGAAGACCTTGCCTTGTCCGATGATACGAACTAGAAACTGCTGGAGGAAACTGCCAACGACTTGTCTCAGGCTTTGGCGGAAGAGGAGGAGAAGGGCAAGCACTTGGCAAAGCTCAAGGCAAAGCACAAGGTGACGATCGCAGACCTCGAGGAGAGACTGCTGAAGGACCACCAGCAGCGCCAGGAGGTTGACAGATCCAAGAGGAAAGTAGAGACCAAGGTATGTGAGACCATGTTGCAAAACAAAGAGCAATTGAGGGTCATAATCAATAATGCAGCGTGCAATCCTAGGCTTTCCGGGGACAAAACTCCTGTTACTCATCTCTGCAATCTCCAAAACTCCAAGGTCTGGTGCTGGCTCGGTGTGCAAACCTGGAAAGCGCTTTTTTAGTGATAATGCTTTGCCTCAAACTCCAGACTGCTTCAATTTGGTGCATCTATAGACACCAAGAGCAAAGACTGACAATGGAATTGACGAAAAAACTTTAATAGAAGGAGAGAGTAGTAATTTAACTGTGGGAATTACAGTAAGGCCATTGAGTTTAAGGTAAGCTGAATTTTTGTTTCAAATATTATGATTTTAAACGGCTTTCAAAGTATGCACAATATATATATTATATTCTATTCTATTCTAATATTCTGATTTATTTTACTTCGTCTTCAAAATACCCCCAAGGTCGACCAACAGGGGTTATAGGTAAGTGTGCCATGGGGATTTCTCCTTTCTCATAACTATATGCGCCCTCTTTCTCCCTCTTTCTCTCGCTCTTGTGAGTTGGTTGTTTGCTATGCTGATGGCTATATATGTATGTCTGGTGTAACACATCAGCACCTGTGAGTAACAAGAGTTTGCTTTTTTCAGGGCTGCTGATTGGAATCTGCAAGAACCCTCGTGGACTGGTCGCATGAGACTAGTGTCCCAAGGTGATGCTGTGGCTATAAAGCTAGAGGACAAGATGACAGGACAATTGTTTGCTAAGTGTCCTATAGAGCAGTACCCAGGCATTGCAGTTGAGCCTGTAATGGACTCCTCTCGTTACTTTGTTCTGAGAATCCAGGATGACAAAGGCAGGTCTGCTTTTATGGATTTCTGGATAGGTCAGACAGTTTTGATTTGAACGTGGCGCTGCAGGATCACTTCAAGTGGCTGAAAAATAGGGATCAGATCGAGAAAGAGAAGGAGACGCCCAAGCAAGAGCTGGATCTTAGGTTCAAAGAGGGAGAGACTATCAAAATCAACATGAAGATTACTGTGAGTATATTGCTGTTGTATACTTGGTAAAATGGGTTGCACAGGATGTGGAGATATCTTGGATCGTGTAACTGTAATTTGATTGGTGCTTTCACTTCTCATTTTCTATACTTGCTCTACTCTCAGCAATGTTTTCAATGTCATACAGAGAAAGCCTTTTTTTAAAACGTGATCTACGTATCATAAGTTCAGATATGTTTTATCAAAATTTCAAAGTATAGTTACTACGTATACCTACACTTATACATTGGAATTCAAAGCATTGATTATTTAAAAGTTTATTTTATTCTAAATAATGAAAAGAAAAAAGTTCAAGTAGGGACAAATGATACTAAAATAATATTTAAAAAAGAAAGCAAATCATTTTATTTTTGGTGTCTTTATCTTTGCTTTATGATAGCAGTAAACAGCGTAATTCATATTTATCTACATTGATATTTCCATTGTATTGAAGAGTTTATTCTATTGTTATATGTTATATTCTATTCTATTCTAATATTCTGATTTATTTTACAGGGAACAAACTGAATTAAAGATAACGTCAATTAATGAAATTACTAAACGTAGTAGTTTATATATTGTGATACGTCCCAACATACTTTTATGTATGATCATTGATTCATTTCTCACAATGATCATCTGAAGCCTGATCGTGCCAGTGAAAAAACAGGATTCAATAGCAATAATAATGGCAGCAAGAGAGCACCATTAACAGTACGAGAGCATCCTGTACTTGGACCCTACAGTAGATTTGAGCCAACATACTGTACAGTCATGAAGACTTGAAGGTAAATTTATACCATTTTGATTTTTTAATTTTTACCATCAGCGATTTTTGTATGTCCATATACAATTAATTAATTTATGTTGTCGATGTAATTATACTCTGGCTCTCAATACCCCCAATACACCGAGGCCAAGAAGCACGTTGACGAGGAAAACGAAAACGCTGCAGCTCTGGAGGAGGCGGGAGAGCGCCTTGTAAAGGTCGAAGAGCTGGAGCGCGGACGCAAGAGCTTGCAGGTCGAGCTCGACGAGCCCGTTAACAAGCCAAACTTGAGTTACAGTATGCAGTAGTCTTATTTATGTATTTATTAACTTATTTATGTATTTATTAACTTATTTATGTATTTATTAACTTATTTATGTATTTATTAACTTATTTATGTATTTATTAACTTATTTATGTATTTATTAACTTATTTATGTATTTATTAACTTATTTATGTATTTATTAACTTATTTATGTATTTATTAACTTATTTATGTATTTATTAACTTATTTATGTATTTATTAACTTATTTATGTATTTATTAACTTATTTATGTATTTATTAACTTATTTATGTATTTATTAACTTATTTATGTATTTATTAACTTATTTATGTATTTATTAACTTATTTATGTATTTATTAACTTATTTATGTATTTATTAACTTATTTATGTATTTATTAACTTATTTATGTATTTATTAACTTATTTATGTATTTATTAACTTATTTATGTATTTATTAACTTATTTATGTATTTATTAACTTATTTATGTATTTATTAACTTATTTATGTATTTATTAACTTATTTATGTATTGGACAAGGTAATAAAAGGTATAAAATTTACATTCGTGTTATTTTTATTTAAAATTATTAATTTCAAACGGAATTCAATTTACCGTCGGCTATTTACCATCGGCTATTCGCAGTCGGTACAATCGCATTTGGGCGACGCATGCGCACTGCTATGCCCAGTTAACACGCGACCGCCAGTGGCGCGAACATGGCGGGCACTTCCGGAAATTTAAAGTTTCTTTTAACGGTGTGTGTACATGTGCAGCACTTTACCTTTTCTTGTTGATATCTTGTGTTGATATCTTCTTCTATTTCTTCCAAATCCATATTAGTGTGGTTGTCTATACCTATAATTTTTATCTTCGGATTATGAAGTTCATGCTTTTTTACATTGCACAGACCTTTCAATTTTTCTTTAAGTGCACTTTCAGTTAGTGCGACACTATCTTCACTCGTACAACTAATAATAACTTCATCTTTCTTATTTATAAATATGTTCTTTGTTTGTATACACTTTTGTGCTGTTAAACAATCTATTACCGATTTACCTATTTCTTTAATATCAACTTCACTGTTTTCACTTTTCTGAACTGTGATTTTCGGTACTTTTTTATTTAGCGGTTTTTGTTGTTATTGTCTTACTGCATCTCTGTACGTGAATGTCTTGAGAATAGCCTGATTCGAGTTACTTTGTAGTTTTTCTTTTAGTAGATCGTATTTCTCCGTTAATTCAGCAACAAGAGTTCTTAGTGGTTTAACCTCTGTTTTCACAAACTCCATCTCAGTGTCACTTATGCTTGATTCTAAACTGAATAAATCGGTAGTCTTAGATTCAATCTCAGCCAGTACTTCTCTTCTTATTTCTTCAGTGGTCATATATTTTATCTGTGCAATTAGTACTCTTTCTGGTTCAGTCAGGCTTTTCTCCTCGATTGTAGAGGTTATGTTCTTCTCTGTGTGCTCGGGGCAGATTATAAGGTGTTTCCCCAGGTGTTTATTGTTACGTCCGGGTAAGTCCGCACAGAGCGAATACTCGCGGTGAAAAGAAATAATTATTTTATGACCGGAATGAGTAGACCTTTAGTTCCGCACAGTGGTGTAGACCGACCGCCGAGGGCAAAGGTAACGAAACGCGTAGGTCAGTACGGCGCAATGAGTAGGTCAGTGTCCCAATCCCTGGGCCGAGACGAGTATTGACGAATGCAGATATGAGCGAGGACGAAAGTAGCAACAACACTTAACATTCATGCACATATTCTGAGATAAGATTGGAGAACGGAGTAACCTACCTTTATTCGGCTGACCTAGCTGCTTGGTTGGGTGACAGCTGAATTACTCGTCCTCTCGTCTCGGGTTGCGGCGTTGACTCGTCCAAAGAGCGGGGAGTTTAAATAAGGTAATCAACTCGAGCTTAGACTTTTACAAGATCTAGTTACGTTTATTCAAGTTAACGGTAAACTGGTGAAGATACAAATATAGTTTTACAACTCTAGTTTCGTATGCGGATAAAGAACTCAGTTGCTCGCGAGATTCTAAGTCAAGAAATGGAAATGAGATTGAAAATGGCTATCGGGCAGAGCTTCGCCCTGTCAGTAAGAGCTCCGAAAACTGAAGGCCCTCCCTCATATTCACACATGGCTTATATAGGATTTTAGAAGTCTAGGAAGGATAGGGCAAAGGGTGTGTCTTCATGGCGTTTCCCATTATAGAAGCGCTGGTCATTCGTGTATCGAGCGGTTCGGGGTGTTCCCCTTTTCCAGGAGAGATAGTTGTAATTAATGTCTCAGCTTATGTCGGAGCGTCAGTTGTTCATCGGCTGGTTCGCCTCGATACTCATAACTTAATACGCCCTCCTCGTAGGTGTCCTTTGAGTCGACATTTATAGCTTAGTTTCGCAGAAGGTGATTTTTCCTGTTGGCTTTCGTGCTCCACTTTATGGTCCGATATTAGTTCCGGTATCATAACACGTGTCTCTTTTCGTAATGAATTTCTGGCAGGTATAGCTGTAGTCTGCCGTACCGACTGCTGCTGTGATCGATCGTTTGTACCATTCGCTGCGCTGTATGATCTCGTGGTAATACCGACGGACGTGACATTATAATTGTCCGATATCTCATTGAGACAGTTGACGTGGAAAGCCTCATCACAGATGACGCACACCACTGTTTCCACTTTTTGTTCCGTATGACATGCAAAAAATGCGGGACGCTTATCAGGAGGCTTGCGTCCTGGCGCCATGTTGGATACGTAATATACAATCATTAACACAGTTCTTTTAAATTTTACCGCAATTTCATATAAAGAATGATATTTAAACAGTATTTAACTCTTGTAATTATGTAATTACCCTATAATTTAATTCATTTACAGTATTTTTAATATATATATATACACATATTAGATGAACTCTCTAAAACTCTAAACTTTTGCAGGTTACTTCGAAATTTTTGTTATTCATTTTCACCAAATATTGCTATTTTTACAATTGCTGCGTTAATACAGCCCCTTAGGAAACAAAACAATGGTTCATGGTCTAAAATCTGTAATTAATAGTGTAATTATTTAAAAACCAGGTAAATTCGAGAACAATCAAAGCTTTTATAAAAAAATTGATATATCAATATCATTTTATAATTATAATATAACAAGTTATATGAAAAGCGTACCCTGTGCTCACCTCAATGTTTAGCTTGATTCCGTGCAATGCATATTTATTAATTGGACTAATTTTTTAAATAAATCATACGCTTCCTTGGCAGAAGCGTTACGTCCCTCTCTCCCCTATATTATATCATCATATTATAATAAACATATTCTACCTGTAAATATTCTTGTAAAACATTGCTTTCAGCAGCAGGTAAGTGAGAGGAGCAGACACCCTTAACACAGAGAGAGAGAGAGAGAGAGAGAGAGAGAGAGAGAGAGAGAGAGAGAGAGAGAGAGCCGCGCGCGTGTATATGCGTGTGGCGCTATCAGGAGAATTGGAGAGAGAGAGAGAGGGAGAAAGATTGCACTGACCACGTGGTCGCATCTCGCGCCGCGACACTTAGTAGTATAGAGTCGAGCTGTAAAGTCGTGCCGATACTGCTGCTTTTGTTCCGCGACAACACGTACTATTATAGATATTCGTGCGTGCGTGCGTTCGTCTTCTGGAGGACTGTAGCTGCAGCCGTGACCAAGTACTTCGTGTTTCGCTGGAATCGTCCTGGTGCTGTTTAGCATCGCGTGTTCGGCTCGAGCAGTGCATTTACTTGCCGCTCGACTTCTCGCTGCACCCGGCCACACACGAGGCTTTGAGGCGTCCGTCCTGCTGTCCAGCGTCGGGCCCTGGTCACCTGTCCTGCGCCGCTCCGATCGAAGCCACGAGGCGTTTATCAAATTCTACGAAGCACTTCTGTAAGTACCTGCCCGATCGCAATACTGTTTCTCGGCATTATTCGCTCTGCTCCGTCTCTCTTACTCCGCGCTGCTTTTGTACTGATTTCGAGTCTTTACATAAAGAGAAACTTTGCTACTATCTACTCGGCTTGTGTCACTTTGCTCCTGATATATCCATTCCCATGCGATTCACTCTTAGTTTATCTCGCGAACTAGCTACGTAGCCAAATTACTCACGACGCCTCCGCGGGTTCACGTGCACGAGGACGTGCACGTACAGCAAACTGCGCTACGGGCCAGGCTTCGCATAGCCTTCAAGAAGCCTGCAACTAGCTGCTACATACTTTTCCTCTCGCTTATCAATCGATCAGTGGATGCGCCACTGATCGCTTATATACGGATGCGGACCCCGTCATTCTCTATTATCCCGGTCTAAAACCCCGTTATAACATTTCCGACTTTATTGTAAATTTATTTATCAGCCTACTAACATCTTCTGCATGCACCTCCTTTTTGCAGTCCTTAGCTCCAACTTTTTCAGGCCAGTAGTATGAACATTAGGGATGTCAGAAGGGATATTTCGAAAATTTTGTTTGCGAACTCTGTGTTTATTCCATTCACATTGTGTAACTTTCAGATCATATTTTATCAAGTGTGAAAAACAGAATCGTAAACATTCGATATGGACAATATTTTCAATATCTATAATGTTTTCTTCTGACATTAATTTAAAAAGCTGAAGATAAAAACCAATCGTATGATTGATCATGTTTCTCCAATATTTTTCGATACGCTCATTGGCAGTACTCTTGCCCTTAATAAAACTGTCATCTTTAGCATGAATATCAGTGTGATAATTCCGTAAAGCTTTTTGGAGAATTTCCACAATTGTATTTTCAGTGCCTCTATCAGATCTGATAACAGAAGGGACACATTTCAAATTTTGAACACAGTTTAAGTAATAATAGGCAATTACTTCGGGCTTATTAGTCGTTGACGTTTCTAACCATAGCACTCGTCTTGAGAAACCATCGACGCATCCATGAATGGCAAATCCAAATTTTTTCAGCTTATCAAAGCCGTCAATGTGCCACAAATGATTAGGACCAGGTACTTTATACTGTCTCCTTTTTAACTTGTATCGAGAACGGTTTTCAATGCCATCTGGATCAACTACGTACATAACAGATAATACAGTCCTTTGTTTAACAGTTAAGTTATATCGTCTTTTTAATCTCAACCACATTAATCGATATCCTAAATTGAAGCCACAATCGTTAATTTCTTGCGTAATAGCTGTAAAAATTTCTTCCATCGGAGATTCAATTATACTTTTTCTCTTGAAGCCTTTTTCTTTCAAAATTCTCTGTAATGTTCGGAGAGGTAATTGCACATTATGTTTAACTTCAAGCATTTTACAAATTTCTTTGTGCGTATATTGAGATCTGAAGTAATGATCTATTAAATCGTTTACTGATTTATCTTTTATATCATCTAAAACAAATAAATTACAAACAGAATAAAATTTTAAACATTTTGGTGATTTCATACATATTATAAATTAATTGTTTACCTTCTGATAATAACAGCTCATAGAACCTTGTAGACGAATGAACCTTTAATATATTAACATTTTTTTCAAATTTATAATAATGCACTTTTTCATCTACTTCATATTTTAGTCCCACAGCCAAAGGGAAATACTGTTTCAAAGATCAAGCAGCAGGTTTCCATTCTCCAACATAATTGATAGCAATTCTTTTCCTGGATAAATAATATCTACTGTTCTTTCTGGAGTAATTGACATCTGTAATTAGTAATAATAAAATAACATCATTGTAATCTATCATCCTACATCCTATATACAATTAGTTTAATATTCATATATACCTTGAAATACAGTAGTCTAGATCAAAACAATAAGGTTTTCGGTTACGTCGCTATACACCTGCACCATGCAGGTGGCAAAAACACTCTCACCGACGTCGTGCGCGATGCGATCACTAGCGACCACTAGCGCCACGCTGCTTCGTGGCGGATACAAGCTTCCAGTTCAGAAGTTCATTCAAGAACATTCGTATCTTTGAAAATTGAAAACCACGAGCAAATGCTTAAAATTATTTTGAATTTTTCTAATAACTTCTGAATTATAAATCAAAAAGTATTGATGTGTAATCTTTTTAGAAATGCCAAAACCTTATGAATAAGTTTAAATAATCTCTATTGTGTTATCACTTTAATTGACTGATTTGATATTTTATCCCTAATCACCGTATCAAGCAAAATGTGAAATTTTTATCTCATGTATTCGAAGCCAGAATGAATGATCGAATGGGTTCATTGTAGGTTTAGTTTTGTTAAGCAAGATATTTTGCACTATTATCATGCTAACAATATCTAATAATTTATTTAATTAGACAGCATAACACAATGAATTAGAAGTTAATGACTTGGTCTGGTCAAGTGAAATGAAATGCAGTGCATGAATGTCATATAAACTTTGTACAGATAATGGAGAAGGATTGTATTAAATATAACAAATTAAAGTATTAATATAACCAATTGACAACGCTGTTTACAAAACATTAATGTCACTTGTATTTTGAATTTGAAGCACCGCGCTTTTGGACGCTCGGTTATATATGGAACTCTAACCTCCATACGCTCGATGCTGCGGATAGATACGAGTTTTCAAATCGCATTTTCTCCACTTCTACCGATTGAAAATAAATGAGAATTTTTGTAAATTGATCAGCAACGAGCTGAGTAACACAACGTGTGTGTATGCATTCCCTCAAATGCGTTTTTTAATTTATAAAAGTATATTTCATCATATGTGCTGTATAAGCTAGTACGAGAAGTCTTGTTTTATTGCGGTACTCGGTCCGGTAGATGGCGGGTCAAGCCTCGCACGGAGCGAATAAGCTAGTACGAGAAGTCTTATTGTATTGCGAAATGTGCCCAACAGGCGGCGACACCGTATTCACCTATCTCCTGCAACGGATTGCACAGAGTGAATAGACAGGCTTTCTTCGCATGTAAACAGAGCTAGCGCACCCGTGCCTCCGTATTAAGTCCGTGTAGGATATCGACTCACAGCGGCAGCGCGAGCTATTGGCAGTTTAAAATTGCAATGTGATATCTAGTGGATGTAATATGGCGGGAATAAGTACTATAAGGTACACGGTACAGTTTCACTAGAGCCACCGATGCCGCCAGGAAGACTATAGAAAAGGAGTGTCAACGCAATGCTTAAGAAATACTGAAAACTATTAGAGAGTAAATCGCCAGTAGGCGGCGCTACAAACAGTAAGTTTCTAAGATGGCCGCCGTCTTGCCGCCAGCTGACTGAGCTGACTCAAATGTGCTTCAGTGAAATAATTTAAGATATTGTTTATTGACACTCCTTTTTATAGTAGCAATAACATTATCGTCATGTAAAATTATCCTCTGAATACGAATTTCAATATCCCAGATCTGTAAATTTGAAGGATATTTTAGTATAAGCATTTTAAATGGAAAATGTTTGGTATTTTTTGTACGCTATTTCACTTTTTGGCGTGTAGATCGGTTAAATTTCACCGTAGACAAAAAATTTTTGTTGTAAGTTGTTCGTTATTAAATTGCCTATAAAAAAGTCCCGGGTGGCGACTCTCTAAGTTCAATAGTTTGTTTACAGTAAGGGCTTGAAGTATACTCATGCAAACATACTACTTTCTTCAAGGCCATACTGTAAGTAAAGTATTGAATTTAGAGAGTAGCCACCAGTGACTTTTTTGTAGGTAATTTATTAAGGAACAACCTACAATAAAATTTTTTTGTCTATGGTGAAATTTAACCGAGCTACCTGCCAAAAAGTGAAAAAAATGTACAAAAAATACCAAGCATTTTGCATTTAAAATGCTTATAGTAAAATATCCTTAAAATTTACAGATCTGGGATATTGAATTTCGTATTCAGGGGATAATTTTACATAAGGCTAAAGTTGTTGAGTAGATGCTACTACAAAAAAGGAATATCAATAAAACATCTTTCACTGAAGCACATTTTAGTCAGCTCAGTCAGCTGGTGGCAAGATGGCGGCCATATTAGAAACTTACTGTTCGCAGCGCCGTCATGCGGCGAAAAAAGTTTTCAGCGGAATTTTGCTCATTTGCCGTATCTCGTTGACACTCCTTATCTATAGTCTTCCTGGATGCCGCTGTGGTATTTTTATTCCCAATTCCTCCTTATTCCTCGCTGTTCCTTCATTCTCAATTGCTCCTTATTCTTCGCTGTTCCTATGTTCATTCATATTCCTTTTTTAATTGTTCAGGTCTCAAGCTGTTCCTGTTCCCTGTTCTTTTTTGTTTGTAACGGGCCTAACGGGCCTTAACATCCGGTTAATGTTCCGTAGTTCAAGTCTCTATTAAAAACAACAGAGAAAACAGAATAAGCGACCAACCTTTTCATGCTGACTTTTGGGGCTAAAACACGTGGTTGAATCAGTAAGTGCAATTAATATTTTGTTTTGCTTGATTTTGCTTAATAAATTGTTTAAAAAATTATTCAAATCATATAATTACATTTTGCACAGAAAAATGAAAAAAAAGAAAATTATTTTTCTGTAAATATAGTTTACAACCATCGCTTTTGTGCTCAATAACTAAAACGTCAATTAGAAGATTTTTAATTACAAAAAATAATAATAACTAGTAATAATAAAGTATAAATATATATATATATATATATTAGTATGAATTATCCATAATTTATCTACAATTCATTATTATAAGTTAATATTCTTTGATATTGATTTGAATTCATGATTAAATGGATCATTTTCAATAGTACTTTTTAGTCATTGATTTATTATAAATGCCTTTTTTACATTACATGACCAATTAATGTAAATATACACACACACACATATATATATATATGTATTATTTTTTTAACTTATCAATTTGTTTATCTTATATTGTTTCAGTTGAAACACGATGCAAATTTTTGTCAAAACTTTGACAGGCAAGACCATAACCTTAGAGGTCGAAGCTTCAGATACTATAGAAAATGTTAAAGCTAAAATCCAAGATAAGGAAGGTATTCCTCCAGATCAACAGCGATTGATTTTCGCTGGCAAACAGTTAGAGGATGGTAGAACATTATCGGATTATAATATACAAAAAGGTAACAGAATAAAAATTATCAACAACTATTAATATTAATAAAATTTGATGTTTAAAATAAATTTGTCAATCTGCAGAATCTACATTGCATCTTGTGTTGAGACTTAGAGGTGGCGTTATTGAACCAACTCTCAGAATTCTAGCTCAAAAATATAATTGTGACAAAATGATTTGTCGTAAATGTTATGCACGACTTCATCCACGTGCTACTAATTGTCGTAAGAAAAAATGTGGTCATACAAACAATATTCGCCCAAAAAAGAAGCTTAAGTAAGCTTGAAAGATGCTTATGTATCCATTAAAAATAAACCTGTATTCAATAAAATGGGTTTTAAATAAAAGTCAAACAGTTTAATACATTGGGTTTTATTTACATTACATATAACGCAAAAAATTCTAAAAATTAAGTTTTTAATTTTTAATGTATGTAGAAATTTTATATGTTTACTTATGTACTCATGGTAAGTCAGGGTGTAAGATACCAAGATCAAGTTGTTGCTGATGAGCATAACGTTCATATAAACTCATGTCACTAGGATTTGGCATAGATCCTCCAATCTGCAAAATGATAAAAGTAAGTTTTTGAAAAGCAGAAATATTAAAAAGTACATTAAATTCTTAAATATACTTTTCCTCTTTTAACATATTGTTCATAAATACTGATATTTTCATTTGAAATTATTGGAACTTCAATATTGTCATAATCAGTATGAAAGAATGTTTTATCAAAGAATCTTGTATGTGGTTTTGAATGGTCTATCCTACAAATGGCATTCTTGTTCAATAATTCAAATCTGAAATGTTCATTACCGTAATAAGCTAATTTTATTTTATTTATACATTTTTGACATTGTAAGGCTGTAATAGCGTAAAATATAAGGCTTTAAGAAAATTATTATTGGTTGTATAAGTATGTTTGCAAAAAGTGTATTCTTGGAAAGTAGAAACAACTTTTCTCTAATGAGTTGAGATATGAGTTGCATTGAAATTGTTAAACATCACTTTAACAAGTGATGACCAGCTGTTTATAAATAAAGTAATTTGATTGATTGATTGTCGAATAAATCTATAGTTTTAACATATAACATCAACACTTAAAAGTTTTGATATTGATTTAATTTTTCAATTGGAGATAATGAAGAGTTCTATCAAAACAATTTAGTTTTTAATTTTAGAATTGCTTTGGAGTTTGTATTAAATAATTATGTTCCTGGATGGAAAAAAAATTGGTACTTCAACATAAATTACTATAATTGTGTACATAGAAGTAAGTTGTAGCACAATTATTTATATACCTGTACATTTCTGTATATTTGCGTACATCGCTGTTGAAATTTGGACATATCGTGCAGTGTTTTATGCAACTGTAAGAAAACTCACGCAAACATATGGAAATGTATGGTAATCTACCAGCTTGTACTTCAATGTACAAAAACATACGACATAATACAGAGTACACAAAAGTTCATAAATGTATGAAAGTGTGCAAACATTTAAAAATTTATTCTGTGCATGAAAATTCAGTTTATAATACACAATCGAAATATATTCTCTTTTTATCAATGAAAAATATAAAATACAAATTCATAATTTCTATATTTTCTAATGGTTGTTTTCACTAATCTACATATAAATAATTTGCTTCTAGCTTTCATTATGATACATCGTTTATATATATATATATATATATATATATATATCTATGATCATATATATATATATATATATATATGATCATAGCTAATAATATTTTAATCATTTCTAGATGATATTTTACAATGTTGTAAATGTTAAATACATACACATTTGCATTATCGACAATACAGTTATTTAGAGTACGATTTTTATTCCCACGTGAGTAGTAAATTAATATAGCTCATAATTTATTCTCCTCTAACCTTAAAAATAGAAATGAATTATACTCTGTTGTGTATTATGGTATAATATGTGAATAACAATTAAACAGATACATACAGATGGATTGTGGAAAGTATTTATCAATATTTGGGTACTTTTCAGTTCTAAAGATAGACGATATAAGAAAATTAAGTGCGCAACCTAGTTTTTACTTCTGTTCCGATCATAACATATCTATAGATTTATTCACAGCTGGACAAGAAATTTTGAAGACTGGTTATGTCAGATTTAAGTCGATATAACGAATCAATACAGCATTTTTGGCAAAGCCAAAAATTAACCGTGATATAAATTACGTAATAAACCAGCTTTTAGCAAAATCTTGTGTGCCTTATTGGTGTTACAATCCAGATAATACACCAAAAAGTAGGTGCCTTATGGTGAGCTTATATTTTTAGTTCAATAAAAGAATAATTATGCTGCATGGGATCTCAGATAAGTTTTTTGGTGAGATTTCACATAAAATCTCATGTAACGATTATTTTTTTGTTTAAAAAGCAAGAAATCAGCTCAAAAATACTTAAATGCATCTATGTATTATCTAGATGGTTACACTAATAAGGCACATAAGATTACGTATTTTATCTCATAGCTAATTATGGTTTTGCCAAGTTAAATAAGGTTTTGACATCATAGGATGAGATTTTTCAGTATAGGGTTAAGAAACCGATAAAGTAAAAAAAAAAGTAAGAAGCAATTTTACCTTGTTTTCTTTAATTAACAAATTCAATTCAGCAAATATGTTTTGAATTGTTTTGAAAAACTAAAAATATAATAAATACAAATTTTGTTAAAAGCCTTTAATTTTAATCTTCTACTATAACCTCAAAGGTTATTCACTTACTTCTTATACAAAAATATATAACATCGTTTTGGATATTCTGGTTGAACACCATATACTTTTCTCATTGATGGAAAAAGAGTTTCAAAAGAAATTACCTCAGTATAATTTTGATATGCTGTTTTTTGAGACTCAAGTATATGCTGGTTTTCTTCATCATCTGTACTACTAACACTAGAACTAATGTATAAAATTATTCAGTTAGTTCATATGAGTGATAGCTGTCTAAAGTTAAAATATATAATTATAAATATACAGTTTGTTAAAATACGTTATGTTTGACCAGCTTCAGTTTACATAGAATTCTACTATAATACAAATAGTAAGATTTTATTAGGTGAAAATTGATATTATAATTTTGAGATTGGTCTAGCATTAAACAAATGAAAATTCTTTTGCATTTTCAAACTTATGATTCCTAGTGGAAAAGGATTTTGTGCCAAAGTGTGCCCAAATGTTCAAATTTGGACAAGTGAAACGGTATGGCTATGGCCTATGGCCTTTAACTATGGCATACTTTGGCACACTTAAGCATACATAAATTTTTCAGAAACAAACTTCTTGTTTTTCACACAGTATAACACACTTTGACACACTTTGACACACATAGATTTTTCAGAAAATTTTCTTTTTGGCATGTTTATGATGAGTAACTGATATAAGACCTCGCATATGTCGTAAACATTACATGTATTGTTATATATATATTAATTTTCAATAAAAATTAACAATTGATTTTGAGTTTGTAAGACTTAAGAATATAAGATTCAATATAAAACTTATATAAGGTGCTCCTTATAAGAAAATATATTTTAATAATGCATAAGATGTAATTAGGTTTAGATTAATAAGGTGATTGACTGGCACGCTGGAGTCCCACTGGGTTCGATCCTACCTCGAGTTTTTTTTTTAATTTTTGATTAATCCTTTAGTGTGCCACATTGTGCCATAGTGTGCCATAGTATGCCATAGTGTGCTGTAGTGTGTCACAAAATTTTTAATTTATAAATGGGTGATATGCTCGCTGCGCTATTGTGTGCCATAGTATGCCGAACTGTGGCAAAGTGAGGTAAAGTGTGCCATGTATGTTTCACCCTGTCTAAATTTAACCACTTTGGCATATTTTGGCACACTTCGGCACACTTAATTATTTCCACTAGGGTTCTTATATTATAATGATGACAACACGGCTTGTCTCAATTTTTAGTAGCATATTCTTTATTTTAAAAAGGTTCTACTGGTACTGCAATAGTCAAAGTATGTGCCCTTTTTATTTATAGTTTATTCATGAAATATACTTTGTTAAACAAGCTGCACAAACAAAGTTACTTAAAGTAATGATTGTGCATTCCATTTATACAATTCTGTTGATTCTAATTATTTATGAAAAGTTCCATACCAACGCGGATTTGACTATAGTTTTTTTGAGGTTAGATGTATGATTTGTATATTCAATGAACATAACTATGTGATGTCAGAGCCTCTGAAAATCATTTTTGAAGGGTATAAATAATGTTTGATCGTTATGAATTAATTTTCAATTATAAAATAAATTCGAACAAAATCTCATTTTTTTGTAATGCTGTGTAGTACGCAAATTAGTACAATTTCCCATAAGAGACCATATGTTAATTGGCATATAATAAAAACGTTTATATCTTAGCATCTGTGCTCTGTAGCCTTTCTGAAAATTCATATAGGCATTTCTGAGATATAAACCAATAACCTACATACAAAATTTAAATCATATCTCAATTTTAATTCTATTGCCAGTAGTAGGACGTTTTTAAAAATTGTTAATAGAAGAAAAATTGTATTTTTACTCTACCCTAGTGGAAATAATTTGATGTGCCAAACTGTGCCAAACTGTGCCGAACTGTGCCAGGACTGTGCCACATATATACCAATTCGAACATTTGGCAATAGCTTGGCATAGCTTGGCATAGTTTGGCACAGTTATGGCACAGTGTGGCACAGTGTGGCACAATACCAATTTTTTAAAATAAAAATATTTTTTTTAAATATTTTTTTGTGTATGGTTTGAGAACTGACACAGTCCTGGCACAGTTTGGCACAGTCCTCGCACAGTTTGGCACAGTTTGGCACAGTGTGGCACAGTGTGGCACGGTATGGCACAGTGAGACACATTATGTTTCTTACAAAAATATTATGCAGGATTAATTAAAAATAAAAAAAATTGACCTGAGGTGGGATCGAACCCGGGTCTCCGGCGTGCCAGTCAAATGCCTAACTGCCTGAGCTAATTTTTTATATGTCCATTTAGATATATTTATTTCTTATAACGAACACCGCAAATATTAAATTTTAATTGATTAAAATATTCTTAAGTCTCATAAAGTATTAATTGTTGATATTTATGCAAAGTTAATACATATAATACATATAATATTTAGGACTTATACAAGAGCTTATATCAGCTACTTGTCATAAACAGGAAAGAGCCTCAGTGTGGAACACTGTGCCATACTATGCCAAACCGTTCCACATTGTGCCAAACTGTGCCAAACTGTGCCAGGACTGTGCAAGTTCTCAAACCATACACAAAAAAATATTTTTATTTTAAAAAATTGGTATTGTGCCACACTGTGCCGCACTGTGCCATAACTGCCAAACTATGCCAAGCTATGCCAAGCTATTGCCAAATGTTCGAATTGGTATATATGTGGCACAGTTTGGCACAGTCCTGGCACAGTTTGGCACAGTCCTGGCACAGTTTGGCACAGTCCTGGCACAGTATGGCACAATTTCCATTTCCACTAGGGTAGTATTTCAATCAGCTTAATAAAATTGAAAAATAACATACCTGGCACTAGAAGCTGTACTGCTTGTGCTACTTTGCCCTGATAAGGATGGATTTTTTAAAATTGTATTTTTATTTCCAGCTTCTTCTCTCCTTCTTCCTGGTCTAACTCTAACAGCAAAAGGACTAAAATTAGTTGTAAAATGTGGCATAAAATCTCTCACAGAATGACTGACTTGATAGGAATACACCTCCAATAATAATGATAATTCATAAGGCCTAAAAGAATTGTATATCTGTTTAAGAATTTTTTCATTGAATATTTATTATCTGAGAAATAATTTACATCTTACAATACCTATAATAATCATAATATACATCAATCATCTCAGCTTGAGGGTCTTGTATTTGTATAATTTCTGAACAAGTTTTTGTTACTTCCAGTAATGAATATGGAAGACACTTAAAAACATTTTCATCCCACCACTGTGTTAAAATTTTTGATTTTCGAGAATATTTACTTGCAGGAGAATGATGTAGGTAATAGTCAGTAATTATTTCCCATATAGGAGGTTTGCCTTCTTTTGGAACAAAGGAGCCTAAAAATAAAGATAGTTATTATAATAATGAAAGGGTAGTAAGTTATTTTTTTTTGCCCAATTTAATCCTTAAGGGGTGGCCCGGAGGTATTTTGTATTTCAAATACCAATAGAAAACTCAAAGTCTAATCGCCCTGCATTGATAGGGATCGATTCAATTTTAAATCAAGTTTGAAGATATATCTTAATCTCCTATAAAAAATCTTTCTAAAAGGTTTTTTGCTAAAATATTTTTATTGGTAAGTAAAAGTTTCTTTGCAAAAGTAGTGAAATTTCCAAAACAAACATAACTGAATTCAAGTAATTGTTTTTCATATTTTTCAGGTATACGCATTTTATAAAATAAAATATGTTTTACTTCAATTCTTAGTTGATACAATAGTTTAGATTCATGAGTAATATTTTAAATTTACTCATGAATCTTTAAGTTATTAGAAAAATTAGAACCATATAATATTAAAATGTACGACTCAAGATTTTTATTTATTTTTAAAATTTTTCTACTAACTTCTGAACTATGGATTAAAAGTATATGATTTGTTGTGAATTCTAGAACAATTAATATAATTTGCATATCGCGGGCTTCATACAATGTATTCGCGAACTTGATAAAGGGAGCGCTACTGATCGATGCGATCAGTAGACGATCCCTTCGTATTGTTCCAACCGCCGAAGAGAGCGGACTTATATTTCGCCAAATCTCTCTCACGGCTCACCTACTAGTAAATAAACGTCAACCTTTTTAACCAGTGTCTACTTTATTTACTGCGCCTTGCTTATACAACATCATGATTGAATGTGACTGATAAAAATAACTCATTATATCCGAAAAATTAGAACCATATAATATTGGAATGTACGACTCAAGATTTTTATTTATTTAACAAATTTTTCTAATAACTTCTAAACTATGGATTAAAAGTATATGATCGAATATGACTGGTAAAAATAACTCATTAAATCCGATTATACCAAATTAAAATTATAAACGATATAATCGGTTTTAATTCGATGAATCGGATAGACCGATTATGGCCTAATCCGATATCATAGGATTTAATATTAATAATAATAAATTGGATATTTTCTGATCAATTATAATCGGAATGAATTGGTTATAATAGTACATGAATATTTTTAAATATAAAGAGGAATAGGATCAAATAGGATGTAATCGTAATATTTTTTACTACGACCCTTGAATGATTTCTCTTAATCGGAAATAAAACTTTATAATTTACATAGGATTTAATATGATGTTCGAATGATTTCTTGCAATCGGAAAAAATCGGGTTTTATCTTAATGGGATTTAATAAGACGTTTAAAATATTTGTTCTAATTGGGAAGAATTGGATTGAATCCTAATGGGATTTAATATAATGCTGGAATACTTTCTTGCATTCAGGTAGAATTGGGTTTAATGTTGATGAGATTTAATAAGACACTTAAGCGATTTCTTCTAATCTGATTCAATTTGGTTTGATCTTTATATTAAATAACATGACACGAATTATGTCTTGAAATCGGAAATAATAAGTTATAATGTACGCAGGATTAGATGCAACGGTCAAATGATTTCTTGTAAACGTAAAGAATTGGTTTTAATCATTATAACTCATAGTATCACTTATTTGAGTGATGGTCATGGATGATGAAGTTAAGGATAGTTCGCTTCATAGCTTTTTGTGCATATATATTTGCACATCGAATATGGATTGTGTCTTTTGGTATATAGGGCATCGATGACGGGGTACAGGTATAGTGGGCTCCGTAGTTTTCGTAACGTAGACGTGCATATTAGACATGTATCTAGCTCTCTCAGCTGAGATCTCATGTGAAATCTCATGTATAATTTCGTAAAAAAAATTAAAATCGCAAAATTTGCTCTAAAAAACTTTAGTACCTTTTCATCAGACAAAAGTAGTCGGAGTCCGGATCGAACCCTCAGATTTTCACATTTTAAGGTTTATAATGCAAATAAGGTAGCCTGAACATATATATATATATATATATATATANCCACCCCCCACCATTACCCGGCCGTTGCACCGCACCACCCACTGGAAAAACTATTGTCTGCTTCTGGAGAAAATAGTTTTCCAAGACTGTGTGTGCTGTTGAGATTCACTGCCACCTGGTACAATCAAAAATCATAAAGTACAAAGAGGGAAATAAGGGAAATATATTAGGAAAAATTGTACAGCTCTACATAGTTTGTCTCGTTTTTTTTTTATTTTACTGTAGAACGAGTTAAATATCTTTATTACTGAGTTTTTTTGTTTACATAATAATTATTCAAGAAAAATTTTGTAGCAGTAATAAGTACTGTTGAATATCGGACTCGCATCCGTGTCGCAGGCAAATCTATAACAAATTTTGTTGAATAATTTTCCTTTTTTTTGCATCACAAGCAGCTTCATTGAATTTTTCATTATTCATTTAAAGCATATCAATTTAGTTCTGGTTCATTTTTTTCGAGCAATAATTTATATCATTTGCTGGGTAGAAGCGAGCAGATGTCTGCTTGCTAGAGACGGCAGGCTCAACGCAGAGCACCATTCGCTCAGCAAAACAAACAAATGACCAATGAAGACTCTTTAAAAACAAGAGATATTGCTGCTGCAAGAGTTCATATAGAAAGAATTATGGAAAGACTCAAGAACTTTTCTTTTCTGCAAAGTACAATGGAAACTGATAGAATACATAGATAAAATTATAGTGAACATTGTGGATTAGAAAACTTAAGTGTGCCCATATTACATGGTACTCGTTTTGGTTGTGATTGAAAGTATTATAAAATACTAAATTGAAATGTGCACAAGTACTGAAAATGTTATAAAAAATAAAGCCAGTGTAAATTAATTTACGTCATTTACTGTTTTTAGGCACGACCGCGACACGGAAGTGCCTTATAGTTTCGTGTGCGAAAAATGTGTACCATGCGATATCTTACACAATTTTTGACCGATCGGGCTGAAATTTTAGGAGAAGTCTCCTTTTGCAAAAGCTAAAAAACTATATTTTTTTATCCCGATCCTCTACGTCGTTTTGAAACGAGGGCCCAATTTGTTCGATTTTTACGCGTATTTTTGAATAAAAATTTTCATGTTACACGATTATCTCTGAGAGACTTTAATCAATCGGGCCAAAAATTTATGTGTAAACTCCTCTTATAATAGTAAGCTGACAGTTCTATTTTGGGTTTGATCCTGCATGTATAAGCAGAATGCGGTCACCCCCAAAAATCGCTAAAAACGGATTTTTGGCTCTAACTCGAATTCTAAGCATTCTACAAAAAAAAAGTTAAATGGAAAAGTTGTAGATCTTTGAAAAATACAACTTTTTCCCATTAACATCAAATCATGAAAATGCTTACAACTCGAGTTTACAGCCCAAAATCTTCTTTTTACAGATAAAAAACCAATTATTTGCCATAAACTTTGCGGATATACGTTTTACATGAAAATGTTAAATATAAAAGTTGTAAACATTTTCAAAATAAAATTTTTTACCATGGCGAACATTTTTTAAACAATTTTCGCCATTCAACAACACTAGAAACGCCTTTCTACAGCTAAAAAGCCAATTATTTGCCATAAAACTTTGCGGATATACGTTTTACATGAAAATGTTAAATATAAAAGTTGTAAACATTTTCAAAATACAACTTTCTACCGTGGCAAATATTATTTTTAACACTTTTTAACATACAACAACTCTAGAAACGATTTTTTAAACATCAAAACGCGCTATGTAAATCTTGGCTACGCTAATTAATAATATTCTTCTGTTTCAAAATAATAATATTCTCTTCAAAGTATAATTTCTTGCTGCAACTACTTGGCGTTATTTCATTTTATTTTGTACCTAAAAAAAAAGAAAAAATTAAAACCAAAAAAACCTCTGCACCTAAATAATATTTAAAGTAAAACTATTTATGATCTGCATCTTAGAAGCACGGCATCTGCAAAAATATAAATTACATCAATTACATGAAATCATTCAAATTATATAGAAAATATTGTACCTGAAAGTTACACACTAACGAAGCTCCATTATTATCGATGATCAGGCATATGACCAATGCCCTTGATCCTACTGCTCCTCATCCAGCAGACCATGATATCGCCAGTTGCAGTATGATTTAAACACTAAGAAACAAAAGAAATCATATTAGAAACTCATATCAACAAACAATTATTCAACTCACTGATCTCACCTGATAAAAAAACTGACCCGTTAATAGCAGTAAGCAGTATTCCGGAGTCTTGATGAAGCTTTCTTCCAACTCCAACATTTTGATGGCTCAGATGCCGACACCAATATCTTCAGTCGTACTCCTGTCCATGCAGTAGTAGACTATGATGCCAAAAAATTCAGCATTACTCGTACACCTAGATATACAGGAAAATATGTTATAAACTTTTTTCGCATAGTTTATATTTACAAATAAAAACGCTGCGAATCATTGGCACTTAGCATTCCTCCTATTCTGCTAGTGGAATATAATACATGGGACAATCAACTCATTCTTTGATTAAATATTCGCTACTATTCGATACTATAAAAGGATAGGTTAGGAAGACACTTGTAGGGGAGGGGTATCAGGGGAGTGGGGGTTAAGTGGATATCAAAAGGATAGAGCTCCGTGAACCTCTAAAATAACTTACATATAGTCGTAATAAAAGAAAATACGGCGTAATTCGGAATCGTTAATAACGTTACAACGCCGAAGTTACATAAATCGCGGTGCATCATTTTTTGGGAAAAATAACTTTTCAAAAAAATTATTTTCACGATTTCTACGTACCCACAGCCGCCTTTCAGACCTTGCGTGTTTGCTCTATACTCCCATAATCGTTCTTTTAAAATTTATAAGCTCATTTCAGCACTCCCACAGTCGCATTTTAGACCATCTGTAATCGGTTTTCTGTATTCCAGACAGTCGCCTTTTTGGACATTTGGCACATAGATTTCTAAATAACCCACAGCCTTTCAGGACCCTTGAAGTTGTTTTTCTATATTCATAGATCCTGAGAGAGTGGTCGTCATCCCGGAGATCGTCCCGCGCGACTGAAGCCCCGAGCTCTCTTAAGACGAGAGGCGGCGAGGCGTCGTGAGAAAGCGGGGAAAGATTTCAACCTTGTGGGTAGCAGTCTTTTAGGTACACTATTGTTGAATATATTGTATAAATCATATCATAATAAAAAGCAAAATATTATTTCACAAATTCAAAATGCCATGAAAGGTCATGAAAATAGTCTAATCTTGAAAAGAAAATTTACTCGAATTCAAATCAGGAAAACTCATATGCACGTCCAATCTTATTACAATCGATCAACGTAGTAATCCAGAAATTATAACAGTATAACGTACCACGCGCACACACCACACCAGACAGTAACCATCTGCAGCGGATTATTTTATAAAACCAGAAAACTGTCTCAAAAGGTATACTAAGCTTTAATTATCAAATTATATAGTGCTTTAACAAAATAATAATGTTCAGTCCACAGAGTATACAGGCGAGAGAGATGATAAGAATTTGAAATCTTAATATCTTTTAAACTAAAAAGTTTTCATAAGCTACAAAAAGAACCTAAACCGAAGTGATCAAAAGATCAATCTTTCCTAAAATTTTCAACTCATTTAACCTTTTTACTTCCGTAATCGTACGACATAGAAAAACCATTTTTTTTTGTTATTGATTTTTATCTCAGAAACTAGCTCGCCAAAATTGCCTTAAAATTTTTACAGAACATAGTAGATATCGTAGTGTTTTTTATTGTCATAAATTTTTTTCAAATAACACTTTAACTATTTATTTTTGGATTATATATGTTGTATCGAAAAAATTACTCTTTTATATCATAAAAAAAGTGAAACAGATCAGTCCAATCTCAAAAATCTTGCGGGAAACAAAGTAGACAAATTTATTTCTTTGTCTAGGCATACAATATTGTTCAATATATTTATAAATCATATCATTAATAAAAAAGCAAAAATATTTTTTCAAAATGAAAAATGGCTATAAAATGGGCCTAAAAGTGGTCAGAAATCAGAAAACAAAAAATGACCTAAATTCAGAATCCAGAAAAAAATATATGCATGTAAAAGTTTTATTACGAGTCGTAGCATGGTTCAAATTATGGAGGTAATACGTACATACACCACACACACACACACACACAACAACACAGCATCCAGCACGGACATTTTCTAAAACTATGATTCGTACTCCAGAACACCGTCCAAATGCGTTTCCACGAAGTATTAGCAAAACTGAAAATTTTACTATTACAAAGCTTCCTCTTGAGGAGGAAGCAATAGCAGTATATTGATAATAATCACTATTAAGATACCCGTAAGCAATAAAAGATATCAAGATGTCCGCCACGGGCGAAAGCTCGTCTCGTGGCGAGACAGAAGTATATCTTAAATGTCATCCTACGCAAATTGTCACATTTAATAGTATTTGTTTGTTCTTGACGTTCCTTTATTTTATCTTCTCAAACGTGCATTTTTCGCTGCAGCATTTTCAGTTTCATTTTTTTTCCATTGTCATTTCGTCATCACTTCTAGGTTATTTGGACTTCTTTAGTACCTGCTTCTCTTATCTCCTTTTTTTCATATATTTAACCTGTGCATTATTCAGTTTCGCTCATTCAGCTCAGCGTTTTGTGTTCACTGTTTGGGTTATGTCTATGTTCTCATGATCCGGCAGATTCCTAGATGCCTTATGTCTATGCTTATTTAGTGCTCACAAACACTTGTATGAATACACACTTTTCGCAATGATACAACAACAGTTCTAACAATG
>CM053171.1:9297536-9327015 GCA_012977825.3 Pteromalus puparum | reverse complement strand
TATGAGAGGTGGAGTTTTAGTGGGTATGCCTGGCGTCTATCCCGCTTTTTTTTCCTTAAGCGTGAAGATCGTCGTCGTCGTTACTTTTTCTCTTCTTCGTAGGTGGTGATAGTTCAGCAGAGTCAGGTCCTTCCTTTGGCTGTTCAGGAGACAGTATGAGCTGCTGGCTCCACGGGTCGCACTCATATAGGGCGAGATCCGAGAGATCCCCCTCTCCAATTATCGGCGGCTTGACTGCGGCGGCGATAGCTATGGGCTCAACCACCGCTATTTCCCCTTCTTTTGAAGGTCCAGCGATTAGCTGTACCCTTTCTCCTATCTCTTCTTCTGTTCTGGCAACAGCGATTGGCTGTTCCCTTAGTGTCAGTGCTGCTGCTGGTGTTGGCTGCTCGAGACACTCGATGTAGTCATCAAAGTCGATAGTTGCCTTGACTACAAAGCTCTTGACACCCTTTGCCTTCTTAATGGGTTTCTGATTTTGTACTTGCATGGCGTACATTTTACTCCTGAGTCCAACAAACTCAAGCAAAATATCATCGTTGCACTCGTCCTTCATCAGACCCACTATTTTCTTATTGAGACGAAGCATGCCGAATGGATTGTCCTCGACGTAGTCCGAAGTGTCAAACTCGTGAATGTCCGTACGCATTACGTCATACATGTTGAAGTTTGTTACTTCATAGACCAAGATGTCTGTATCGGTATACAGAAGCTTGCACTTATCGCCGGCACGTATATCGCTCCCACTATGATTACATACACGAGCATGTAATCATAGTGGAAGCGATATATCAGCGTCTTAGACAAGTCTAAAACGCTCAGTCCGATATATATTGGCTTTTTGATGTTGACTTTAGTACGGTACATTTGCACTGCAATCAAGTTTTCGTCGAAAGTCGTGCAATTGTTGAACGTTGGTTTCGCGATATAAGCTTCGGCTTCGTATCGTCCTTCCCACTTAGTCAGCAACTTAATTTCAATATGCTTTCTCTCGTTCTCCATCGTTTTGCCATACACAGCGTTACTGAACAGTTTGAAAAGCATTTTTTCAAACTCGTTCTTGGCCATTGCTCGCTTGGCGCTGTTCAAATCTATGTATGGTTTTAACCATTTGCTCTGCTCGAATTCCAGAGCACGATGGATTTTCTTGAGTCGTAGTCCATGTGCCAGAGCTTGCTTCAAGGCTCTGTAGTGGATGACGTAGTTCTTCTTAAAGGGGGAAAGGCATATCTCGATGCGCGCCGATATCTCGAAGCCTCACTGGATACTCGAGATCCACTTCGAGAATATACCCTTTCGGATGGTCATCGGGCACGTTGAAGAAGTTAGGCGTCTCAAGATCAGTTACCCATTTAAACTTTCCATAGGGTAACGACTCGGTCATTGCCCAGCCATACAGGTTGTTGGCATCGTAGTACATGAGGTACTTTTCATCAGCACCAGCATCGTAACCCTCAGCCATGTACTGATTATTATTAGCCTTCGCATACCGATTACAACACTGGCTGATACCTCCCCGTATACCACGCTCAACGAACATTAACATATCTTGTCAGTCAGCAGATCCAGTCGAATCTATAAAAAAATAAACTTTGTTAATATATTTTGCGCGCACGCGAATTTTCACATCAATTATCATATTTACCTGTGTATATTTTAACATTGCGTCCCATGAGAGACCTGGCGTCGTGTAATAGTGTGCTGGATCTTAGCCATATGCGTCTAAACAATTACTTCTAAAATTCTGAAAGACTTCGGCCAAAAGTATGACGTCAGTCTTGAGATACAAATCCGAGTATTGTCCGAGAGTTTGCACATTGAAATCCTTCCATACTTTTTAGTGTGCTTGTAGTCTTCGTCCGAAATGTGTGCATCGTACAGACTACTGAAGAAATCTTCTTTCGTTGGAAGAGCCACCTCGTCGAGTTTAGCGAGCGAGGAGATGTAGTCATACGGAAATACACCTTTTCTTTCTAACAAGCTAATCTGCTTGGAAGTAAATCCATCCTCATGAAAAACTCGTTCCAACGTGTCAAGTTTCGTCAAGTACGAGGACAACTTGTCCAACGACGACGGCATGAATCTGAACGAGTCTATGAAACGTAGATTTATATCCGTGCCTTCGACAAACTTCGTGAAAGATATGTATCTTTCCTTAGTTTGGGGCAGCAGATACATGCGTCCAGGAAAACATGTAGCAATCTTCTTGATAAACAGATGAGCATCGTATCCGCTGGGATTGTGGAATACTACCGGAATGGTCCTGGAATCCTGATAGTTCAGGTTGCACGAGTTATGCACAGGGCCTCTTACTCTCAACTTACTCTCCTGTGAGATGACAGTGATCTCGAATCTTCATATCTTTCGGAGTAAAAGGCTTCTCACATATGTGGCATTTACGAGCCCTGGTAAACTCGAGTCTCTGTGCATCAGTCAAATCTCTCATCGCCACTAGATTCTTGTACAACTTTTGCACGTCCAGAGCGAGAGTATGGAAATTGCTGACAAACCATTTTGCAGGACTGTCTTCCTCGGTATTCTGTCGATAGCTCTTGTATATAGATAAAGCGTCGTTATAGCAACACTTGATAAAATATCCAACACTGTATGGCTTGTGCTGCTGGTATGCACGCTTCTAGTCATCGATTTGCTCGAGTAGACTCTATTTGTATGTACAAAGTTTTTAAATTGCAGTATACTGTCTCTTTTATTTGGAAGCACTACCTTATATTGATTGAGTTTCGTGCAATCAACGGTATGCGATGTCAATTTATCCTCAGTTTGAAAATGATGTAGACATCTATCACACACGTGTATTTTGTGAGAGTGTCTACTTAGCTGTCTCACCACAGCCAAATGTAATGAAAGTGGTATGGTTTCGTAGGTTCTCTCTCTTCTGCTTCTTCCTCTTCTTCGTCATTATAGAAGCTTTCAACAAGAAGCCAGTTGACGTGCTTGTCTTTTTTATGAGCAGTCAAGTGTCTAGGTAAAACGGTATACTCCTCGCCTTTCTTCTTCAAGAAGTAAACGTTCACTGACACATCGTTTTGCCTCTCAAACTTGACAACATTTCTCGGATCGACAGGAAATTCAATCCCATCAAAATTATACTTATCCAAATGCTCCGTATAAGATGTTATTCGATGTGGATTGATTTTAACAGGATGCAGTGCCGCCAAGATTGCCTATTTGAAGCACAAATTATCGATGTGATTCATCGGGTTTATACAGGCTTTCTTGTTTTTGATACTTCTCGGCAAATCGATGTAGGAGCTGCCTCGTAATGGATTGTATTTGTTGATTTTCACAACTGAATTCAGTACCGTTCGCAGAGTCCAGCCTGATTCTTGCTCTTGAAATTCTTCAGAGTCTGCATCGATGCGCTGTACAACATTTGACATGAACCAGTCGTTCAAGTCAGTGCTTGTGTGTATCGACACTGTCTTTGTATTAAAGTACTTGATGTCCGATACCTCTTCACCGCTTTTCACATTCACGTATTCGGCAGCCAGCAGGCATATTCACTTTAATATTATGCTCTTTTTCGAGAGTTTTATTCACTTGTGAAATAAACTGCTGCTGTACATCTTTCAAAAACTTGGATATTTCCAGATTTTTTCGATTCGTGATCACACCTGTTTTTATCCGGTTCTCGAAAGCACTATCAACGTCATCCCATTTTACGGATGGAACGTTTGCTTGATTGTTCGCTGCATCAACACCTGCGCCAGTCACTTCAGCGTTGAGTTTATGCTCACGCATCAAAAGCACAGCACTTTTTATAAGAGCAATAGCAGATTGCAGTTTTTTTTATCTGCTACTGTCAGCGTTGTAGAATATGCAAAATCACTTGCATTAGCTATGACCGCATCACCAAGATCCAACCATCTTATTATGTTCTCAGGGGAAGCATCACCAGCTGACACGCTTAGATAGCAGTTCCACAGGTGAAGAGATGTTTTCTTGAAGTACTGAGCCATGATGATTATCCTCAGGAGAAGTCTGCTGCTGCTTGATCTCAAGAGAGAGGTTTCAGTTCTCAGGCACCGTTGACTTTTTTGATTTGATTTTTCTCAGTGAAAACCTCGCTCTTTATTGAGAGTTGAAGAGGACTGGAGGTGATCAAGGTATTGTAGAAGGGGTAATTAATTTTAATTGGTTGAAAAGTTGTGGAAGGGGAAAATCGCAAAGTTCTGAATTTCAGTCAGACCGGCAGGTTGATAAATGATTGCAAAAAATTGAGCATGCAATTCAAAGATTAAAGAACGCGTAGGTGTAAGAATTTTTCAGAAATGTTTAAAAATTTTATTTTAGTGCCAATCAACAGATAAAAAACTATCTCAGCAAGGAAACGTACTACTGAGCTCGGACAAGGCTCAAAAAATTGTTAAAAAATTAAGCTGTTTAAAAATTTAAGAATTAATAATGCAAGAATATTAATTTTTTTAATAATAGCAGTTCAAAGTTTGAGCCATTAACGGCGGCTTAATGTATTTAAGTAGCTGGCCGTAAATTTGAGTTTTTCTAAAACAGTAGGAAAGCAAAACAAGACCCGGGCAGTCACAGATGTAATTTGAAGCTCGGTCGTATTACTTCGGGCTTTGACTATTGCCTGTATGTGTTAACATTTACACATTTGGCGTAAACTGTAGTTAGCTTTAATTAACAACAATTTGCACTTCCGCTTTCTAACCATTATTGTTAATCATGAATTTTTTTATTTCGGAAACTTGTATTAATTTTTCATTTTTACAATAATATTTTTTGTCTTTACTACTAACTAAAAAAGTCTCTTCCAAACAATTAAAAAGACAAAGAATATTATTGTAAAAATTGAAAATTAACACAAGTTTCTAAAATAAAAAAATTAATGATTAACAACAACGGTTAGAAAGCGGAAGTGCAATTTTTCGTTTATTAAAATTAACTAAAGATTATGTAAAATGTGTAAATGTTAACACATACAGGTTAGTCAAAGCCCGAAGTAATACGACCGAGCTTCAAATTACATCTGCGACTGCCCGGGTCTTGTTTTGCTTTCCTACTGTTTTAGAAAAACTCAAATTTACGGCCAGCTACTTAAACACATTAAGCCGCCGTTAATGGCTCAAACTTGGAACTGCAATTATTAAAAAATGAATATTTTTGCATTTTTAATTCTTAAGTTTTTAAACAGCTTAATTTTTTAACCTTTTTTTGAGCCTTGTCCGAGCTCGGTAGGACGTTTCCTTGCTGAGATAGTTTTTTATCTGTTGATTAGCACTACAATAAAATTTTTAAACATTTTCTTTGAAGAGGATATTATTATTTTGAAACAGAAGAATATTATTAATTAGCGTAGCCAAGATTTACATAGCGCGTTTTGATGTTTAAAAAATCGTTTCTAGAGTTGTTGTATGTCAAAAAGTGTTAAAAAAAATGTTTGCCACGGTAAAAAGTTGTATTTTGAAAATGTTTATACTTTTATATTTAACATTTTCATACAAAACGTATATCCGCAAAGTTTTATGGCAAATAATTAGTTTTTTAGCTGTAAATTCGAGTTATAAGCATTTTCATGATTTGATGTTAATGGGAAAAAGTTGTATATTTTTCAAATATCTACAACTTTTCCGTTTAACTTTTTTTTGTAGAATGCTTAGGATTCGAGTTAGAGCCAGAAAACCGTTTTTAGCGATTTTTGGAGGTGACCGCATTCTTCTTATACATACAGGATCAAGCCCAAAATAGAACTGTCAGCTTACTATTATAAGGGGAGTTCGCACATAAATTTTTGGTCCGATTGATTAAAGTCTCTCAGAGATAATCGTGTAACACGGAAATTTTCATTCAAAAATACGCGTAAAAATCGAACAAATTGAGCCCTTATTTCAAAACGACATAGAGGATCGGGATAAAAAAAAAGTTTTTTAGCTTTTGCGAAAGGAGACCTCCTAAAATTTCAGCCCGATCGGTCGAAAATTGTGTGAGATATCGCATGGTTCACATTTTTCGCACACGAAACTATAAGGCACTTCCGTGTCGCGGTCGTGCCTAAAAAACAGCCAATTGACTCCCACTTAATAGCCATGAAAAACGCAAAAATCCTTACATGCGTCACAAAAACTATGGTGTAAACCAAGGGCTAAGCGGGCTTTTTTAGACCGAGCGTGGAGTTTGCAGTACTCGTCTTCGGCTCGTGCGACCTCGCCTACGACTCGTACTGCAAACTCCACGCTTGGTCTAAAAAAGCCCACTTTACGCCCTTGGTACACAATATACTATTCTTATTAGATATTTTGGATATGAGCGAGCAGATGTCTGCTTAGAGACGACGGGCCCAACGTAGAGCTATACGACTCAACGCTCCCTTCTCTATTCCGCGAGACGGCCAGCGCCGACGTCGCTCACTTCGCCTTGTGCACTCGAGCGGTCAACACGCGTTTTAGCTTGTCTGTTCAATTACTTTCGTTATACCATTTATATTCATATATAATAGCTTGACTACATTTGTATCATTAATAGATGATTAGCTTGAGGTGTTATAAATAAATAATAGTGTTTTATTTGGAAATCCTGTGTACACATTATTTCTCCCCAGGCATGCATGGTCCGAGCACCTTAAAGTCTTGACAGATTTCAACAATAAAATAATGTAATTAAAAAAAATACACAGTAAAAAATGCTGTTTAATAGATTAAACTTTGCCCATTACTGGGACACGGACTTTGGGGTAAGTCCTAAAGTGGGACAGATAGCGCCAATACTGGGACAATCGTAATGGGATTCATTGTAAGTACACTAAAGCATTGGATTGAATATATTAATCATAATAAAGTGTCAGTTAACTAAGTATCTCAGAATACCGATTTTTAGTCTGAGTTAGTTTAAATAGCGGCTAGGCTAGACTGATTATCACTGCTATAACACCAAAGGTGGTCTTTAGAAAAAGCTGTTTGTATATAATCAAGTATTTGTAAAACTCTGTAAATTTAATTTCCTTATATTATTGTACTATTATGAACATTGTTGATAAATTGTTAGTAGTATACCTCGGACTATGGCGCGCCAAAACAAACCCACACCCTGCCCCATGTAGAGGTGTCTGTCTTGACGGCGCATACGCTGCCGGGACAGTGGGGAAATGATTTCGAGGGGGCGGGGTGCTAGTGGAGAATGATTTCTGGAAAGGGCGGCGTGTAGTGTGGACGAGGGGGCGGGAGGAGGGGGGCGTAAAATTATCGGGCCGCGTGATACCATATGAAATGGTTACTGATTCTGTCTCCTCCCCCTTTGAAAGTCGGGGAGGGTACCCCGAGAGAGAGCACCCTGATCATCCCTAGTATTGGATGTCCTTAATAATACTCCCTTTACCCCGCATGCTTTTTTTCAAGTCCTGAATGAGAAAAACGTATGATATACACGTATATATATATATATACTTTTTATATCAATAATTCAGTGAAGAAAAATGGAAAAGCAAACGATATAATAAAAAATAATTTATTGTGTATATAATAATTTTGTCATTCGCTGTGTTCATTCAATAAATCGACAATTACATCTAGATGATGTGACGCAAGCTGGTAAAATAAATCGACAATATCATTTCGGCTAAAGTTTATCTCATCCTTTAATTCACTCGCACGTTTTGTACAGCGCTGGTAATATTATCGAACCATTCATCATCAATCAGATTAATAATTGCTTAAACAATGGTTGACGTATACATACCACATTTTAATAGTGGTATATTGTCTAGATCAAAGTTTTTAATATACTCTAAAGTCTCTCTCGCAACATAACTTGCACTACCCGCTACAAATTTGAGATATTCTAGACGCGCATCAATACATTTTGCAATATATTCATTTAAACAGATAAATATATCTTTTTTCATAATAATAGTTGAACGATACCGTTTTGTAACAATTCCAAGTGTTGTAGAAGGGACATAATCTTCAATTTCGATAGCCCTATCCTTCTGACTACGCGTGAATTTTACTGTCCATCCTGAACCGCAAATCTGTTGGCCCATCATGTCTTCACCACGACCACAAAGATACTTGTGAAAATCGTTGAAACAATCTGTGAATTGTAGCCACGCATCGTAGGTAAAAGTGATTCCTTCAAAGTCATCACCCAATAGACGCACCACAGGTTTGTAATATTCGTCTCTGAAGTTGCTGTACTCCAATCCCACGATAATTTCCGTTGCGTAAAACTTGTCCAAACTGTATAAAGAGCTCAACAATTGAAGTATTTTTTTCTTCTCCCGGCTCGCCATGTTGCTGTTACTGCTATTGAACCGTTTCCACCAGCTTCAAACGACTAACTGACTGGCTGCACGATCTCTCTCCCTCTCTCTCTCTCAATATATTATCACCAGTGGTAGGGGGTCTTATGATGATGGTGGTGGAGGAAACTACCAGGTGTATGACACTCATTGGGTAAGGAGTGTCAGCTAAATAAATGCTGATTCACAAACATCTGGCGATTGAAAATAAAAACGCTTTGTCTTGCAGTAATCTCACACTATAATAATGACATCTTAGAATTGCAGCTTTGTAAACACCTGACAATGCAGCCACCGCTTCCCATGAAAATTTTGTCAGCATGTTTTTTCTGCTGACAACCCACATACCGTCTGACTACATCATCGTTTTTTCGCATATTGTCGGTGAAATTCTCGAGAAATTTTTTGAACCCTAGACCGTCGCTCATATAACGTAAAAACATAATACAATATTGACCGCACACGTCGGAATACTCGCTCTGAAGTCGAATGTCATTCCAACGAAATTGTTTACAATTTTTTCGCAATCGATTTATATGATCGGGTATAAATGGAGGGAGACCAAAACTATCGAAATAGAAAGCGTTGCAAGATTCGTCAGCATATACGGCGACCCAGTGCATACCCGATTTCGTATGATCATCCGTATTTAGAATGAACGCTGTTGGTTTCGTCCACATCTTCGGTATCTGATCGGCCGGGAACACACCGACAGTATGCGAACGAATTTTCGACAGGTTTTTCAATATTTGAAGGCTGTCCATTACAAATTTGGTTGATAGCAGTGTTCGAATTTTTACGCGTCAATAGATAGGATTTTAGTTTGTAAGCGTTATTTAAAGCACAACGATAATTTGTGTAGCACGGTTTGACAGCGTGATGCATACAGTACACATCAGATGATAATTCATCGAAAGACGGACAATCTTTACGGTACTCGATATTAAAAGTATGACGAGTTATAATTTTGTACAACGCTACCCATTTATCATTACCTCTAACGTATATTCTTCGCACTCTTTTTGAAAGTTCTTTTAATATTTTCTTAACCGTCTTTAGAGTCACTTCACCTTCAAAGTAGTCGATTCCGTGATGAAATTGGGTCAGCCAATCGTTCTGATTTCGTACACCTTTACTCAGATAATGAAGAGATGTTGACGGCGTAACCATCCAATGACCGCTAAAATTACCGTTAACAGCCACAACGGCAACTTCTTTCGGTATATTTCGATACTTGGTACCTTTGAAGAACTGGATGTCAATGACCACATCCATGTTTCGTAAAGCGTATAATATATGGACAAGCGTAAGCAAACAGAGAGAGATGACTGTGAAAGAAGGGTCGCTTACTCATGTTATATATGTGTGCAGTAGTAGAGAGAAGCGACATCTGTGATTTAACTGCTGAAATCGACAATGACTTGGCGTGAAGCATCGATTTCCAAAATATTGTCATACTCTGAATATATAATACAATTTACTGTTTCTGTTAGAGCATCGGCGAAACGTACTTCTAATCTAACACTACCGTGCTTGATCAAGTTCCAATGACTGCAGTCATTAGCAGATAAATCTGGAGTTAAATCGAAGGCAAATAGGCAGTAACCATGTGGATATGATTCGCGCGTTATTTGATTACCCTCGTTAAGAAAGTGTATTCCTGTACCAGAAAATAGTGTGTGATACGCATCCACATATAGATTTTTTGCTCTAAAGTCCGGTTGCAGTGGCTTTGAAGGCACCTGTACACCGTCAACGTACAAACATAGAAAATTTATATTAAAATGTTCGAAATTGAAGGGATTGAGCTGTCGATCACCATTGAACGCCTTGTTATTAACAAACCCTAGGATAATTCTCTTTGGCAGCTGACCCAATATAATATTGTCCAATGTTTCACCGTGTACACCGCTGTGCATAGTGATTGCCTTGACTTCTACACGTGTCAAGGGATATTTAGCCGTGGTTTTTGTGAGTGATTGAGCGTGTGCTAGCAATATACCCGGACTGATTTTAACACGTCTGACTAAAAGATTGGCCTCCTCAATATGTATGGTATAGTAGCCCGATGGATCCATTAGACAGAAGTTATCACGAGATTTTACTAAGCGCACTCTCACTTCGACCCCGTTGATCAACAGCTTCTCCTGATTAAACACATCTGTATGAAGATGCCCAATAAGGTCCACAGGTTTATTTGGAGAAAGAAATTTTCGTCTCTTCACAAGACCCTCGTTCTGATTTTCCGTGTCGTTCATTTTTTCAGCCGTATCGCTACACCACAAGACAGTCGACAAGTGAGAAGATTTAGCGGCAGGTCCATAATTCAGCAATGTTTCTATGTATGCCCTGTAAGCATAAGCGTTGGTAGGCGGCGACACAGGTTTTTGATTAAAAAACACATCCACTTGATTGAACAGTGAGTGCATCAAATTATTGATTGGACCTACTCGGTTTGATAAAAGTCTAAAAGCTGGTCGGTTTGCTTCAGCTATATCTTCTTCGTCTATGCTGCATCTTAAACTTACACGAAGACTGAGCATTGTATGAGCTAGATCGAGGTATTCATCACTATTCCCGGTGATCATAAATTCTATCGGTGAGTCGTCGGTTAAAGATGATATCGGTTTATATTGAACCCAGTGCGAGCCCTCGATTGTAGTTTGCGTAGGTGGAATGTCAAACAATAGTAGCTCGGACTTCAAGCATTCGCACGAATGAGTGTGTAGGAACGCCATCTTTAACTGTCAAAAATATCTCGAGCTGTTCTACTTTTTTTCCGTCCTCTCCCAGAACTCTTCTTCTTATTACGAGTTGTCTGTCTCTTCTTTTTCGTCTTTCTCACACCTCTCTTTTTCACTCCATTTCTCGACTTGTGCTTTACACTACTACCAGTTTTTTTACGTTTTTTCTTAGCGATACCTCTCTTTCTTTTGCGACGCACTGTAACGGGTCCGCCGAGCAGATGCAACTGAGCAGGATCCCCGTAGCGTTTCATTTTATATCCTGAACCCTCCATCAGCTTGACCAATTTTTCCTCGGCTTTCCTCTTCAGAACTTCACCAGATTCTCTCACACGATTGCGAAAGGATTCCTTAACAGGTGTGTTGCGTGTCGTAACGTCAGACATGATATTAAAACCCGTTCGTACAGCCTCTTTACCCACAGCTTTTGCTCCCCGACTGATTAGTGGGAGTACCCGACGAAATATACCTGCTAGAAAGGAGCCGATACCACCGTGACCTTTTTGGTAGGGAGAGCCGATGTAAATATGGCCGATTCCTCCTCCTCCTCCTCCTCCTCCGCGGTAACCATTGCCAACTTGGCAGTTAAAGTAATCTTCGTAACGATTCATCTAGTCGACTTTCTTGAAATGAAGTGTCACGGTCAATGTCCCATAATCGAATGGTATCGATTGTCCGCATTGGTCTCTTATATCTATTTCAATGGTCTGAAATGAGCTGAATAACAATGGTATGTACATTGGTGGGGAGAAACTTTTGATTCGTGTAGTACCGTATTCGTAATTATCAGTATTCATCGATACAACTCGTAGCAGCCTTGATTGGACATCACCTGTCACATACGGCTCACAGATGTCACTATAGATCATAAACATAGATGGCAGACCATTAGAAAGTCGAGCGGGTCTATCAGCCTCTATTATGTATTGATCAGTAGTATAAAGAATTTGTCTATCTTTTTCAAACCCAAGAATTTTTCGCACTTTTTCCGATAAACAGAGCTCATGACTGAACTGGGAACAGCTAGTTTTTTCACAGATTCTACTGACTGTCACATAACCACCACGTTCAACTGTCACCTGCAAATGCCCACCAACGCATTCTAAATTATTTATTTCCTCAACCAGAGTGTGGACGTCTTTGTAATTTCCTGGACGAATCAGTGATTCTGCGATTGTAAAATTTTCCACTCTTAGCTGATTCGTTTCCAGTTTCGTGGGGGGAATCCGTTTCATGGAAATTGTTCTCTCTTCTTTGTCGGATGGCACGTGTTGAAACGTTAAGGGGATCTGAATCTCTGTGAGCGCGACCAGCCATGAACCTTGTAATTTGATCTGTTGTGGCAACTGTGTAATATAATGCGTTGTAGTATTTTCCGCGAAATAATTCATGCTGCTGTTGCTAGGCAGAATAATGCAAAACTGATCTTTCATGTTTGCGAAACTTGATTAGCCTTGACCCAGGAATTGAACTTTTCTGGATAACCTTTCCAGCTGACAACATACTCCTTCGAACGACCCTTACCTAGGCTTCGCAAAATTTTTTCTATTTCAAATGACGTCGCATCAAGGTTCTTTCTAACTCTACTCAATTCCTCCCCGTAGAAACAGCCGTCTATGTCCTCACCTGACAAATCTTGTAAATGGTAGACAGGTGGTTGACGTGTCAGAGAAATCCGCGCAATTTTAAATAACTCTAGTGTCCAACCGCTCTCGTAGCCCTTGTCAAAGACAGTTCGTGCACGACTGACGCGACCCAGGTCACCAACTTTGAACTTAGGGTTGAGTTTGTGCTTATTGTTATTATTATAACGACGCTCTTAATTCTCTCGCGCTTTGTTAACGTTGTGCAAAGTCACAGATGCAGGTGTCATTTTTATCGCTGAGTGTTTGCTGTGATTGTACGCCTCTATAATATTCTGCAGCATATCGATGTATCTGCGTGTATTTTTGTGAGTAAAATATCGCCAAATTCGCTCTTTAATAGTTCGTATCACTCTCTCAGCGATGGCAGCTTTCATATCCGGGCTGCGTGCCACTCCGTGAATAATGTCGTTGTCGCGCAAAACTTTCTGCGTCTCACAACCGAGGAATTCTTTACCCTTATCTGTCTGGAGACACATTGGTTTACGACCATTGCTTCTCGACAGCACACGTAAGAAAGCCTCAGCGGTATTTCTAGAAGTTTTCTGCTTGATGGGTTCGAGCCAGCTATATTTACTGACAACATCGATGACAGTCAAAATATAAGAGTAACAGTCATTGTAAGTTTTTAAGGATCTCAAATCCATGAGATCAGCCTCCCACACGTCATCCAAATTTCGCACATTATAACTACGTCGTACAAATCGGCGTCTAACTGGTCGGTGTAGATTATACGCATCTTGACTCTCGAGCCACTCAACAACATTTGCGCGATTGATTTTTTCTTTTTTTTTACTGTTTTTTACCCACTCACGTGTAGCTTGATAAAGTTTGTCAACACTAGTGTACGCTGCCGGATGTGGGGGCACGTAATAAATGTTCTCGAATCTTGTTCGGGTAATTCAGGGTTGATTAGGGAAATTTTAATTTCGCGCCGTAGCGCGTCGAGCGCTGCGGCGAGAGCGGGCGAGCGCATGCGCGCGCCGCCAGGGGCGTCTCAGTTTTCGCGCGGGACGGGGGCTCGCGTGCACGTGCCTGTCAGTTCTGACAGCTCCTCTCGAGTTATCAGTCGACACCACGTGTTCTTTAACCCGACTTCCGATCATCCTTTTGTCTTTTGCGTGCGAATAGAGTCGTTGCGAACGTCCTTTTCAGGGCGATCGACTCTCTTATTGTGTATCCGCGTGCGTCGCGTAGTGTGTGTGTGCATTTTGCGACCGGCGTGCTGTGTGAGTGCTTTTCTTCGTGTGTTGGGAGTTCAGCCACGTGCGAGTTTCCTCGACGTGCTGATCTTCACCCGGCGATCACCTACGCGGCAGGGCTGAAAAGGTCTGCCCGGGGTCCAGGATAGGTTCCCTCGAGACGTCGAGGCGTCCTGCGACCAAGGAAGGTGAATCCCACCCACGTGCGGCCAGGGCTTTCGTCGCGCCGTCCACGTCTAGTTCTGCGATTAAGGTAGGAGAGCTCTCCAGCGTGCGTAAAGGTACCTCGCGGCGATTGCGTTAGCTGTAATTGCGTTCATTGTATCTCTCTCTCTAATCTTTGTGCTATCCTAGAGTCATTTTCCTTTGTATAATTTCTCTCTTTGTTTGAATAAAATCACGCGCTTGTCTCGGCTTTCCTCTCTACTCCGCGAGAGGTTTTACGCCGAGGCAAGTTGTCTTTTTTTTCCCGCGCAATAAATTGTGTTTTGTGTTCTGATTTATTAACCCAACCTTCCCTCACTCAATCCACCATTTAGTTTAACATATATATGTATAGAACTCATTAGCTTTTGTTCAAATCTTCTTCCGCTACTCATCCTGCATTGTGTCTTTATTCACTTTTTAATTGTTTCCCCTTTACGATGCTTTTATTGATTTTAGACCCTTTTTTCAAAGTTTCATCAGTTTTGCTGCTACTGCTGCTATTACCTGATTTCTTGTGAACTTTTTTCTTATTCTTCAGTGCTCTCCTGATGCGTGAAAAAAATTTTTCGAAAGTTATTTTGCTCACCATGCAACAGGCTGTCATCATAGCCAGCGTGCACTCGTCTCCGGCTGTTTCATCAGCAAGCATTCGCGAAAATGCATACTCAGCTAAAACTAATTTGTATCCGGGTACATGCATTTCAAACGGTAGTAGATCAATCAATTCATCCAGTGCACTATTTTTCACACTCATTCGTTCTTGTTCTTCGTCTTCTTTGACGGTGTTTTGGGTCTCTTGCTCGGGCTGAATTTTCCGCTCAATCGCCGCCATAATGTAACTTCAGAATTTGATACGGCTACTTTCTTTTTCGAACTCGCTTGGCCCACGACTGTTCTTTTTTTTCGCTTTAGCACTCGCGCTGCTACACCACTACTGCTTTCGTCCGCTTCGCTGTCGACAGCACTGGTGCTTGCACGACTACCACTCTCAGCACGACGACGTGGTGTACTAAATAGACGATTGAAGCCACCTGGCGTTAAAATCTGGTGTGGCATAGCACCGCTAGCACCATCTGGCGGTACTGGTGTAGAATTCCTAGGTAGATCAACACCCGATGCACTAGCTATCATGTTATTCCAAACGCGATTATTGCCGATGTATTCTCTTGGTATAAATGATTCACGAAGAGCAACGGCAAATTGCGTATGACCAAATGGTGGTGAGCATTTTCTATTTCTCATAGTATCATTTATCAGATCGATCATGTTGGCATTGTGTATACGAACACCACCTATTGTCACGACGCCGTTTGCATCCCAAGTAATGTTACCACTAACTCGTAATTTACGCAATACGTGACCAGCTTTCTGTCTGAACTTTACAGGTACACTCTCTATGATACCTGCATCCACCCGATCCTCTTCTTCGGCCCTCTGTATTTCGTTGTCATCATAATTGCCATCGCCGTTGTCGTCTTCGTCGTAGTCGTTTTTTTTCATTTGACGTTGCTCTTGGTTATCTTTCTCCTCCTTCTTCATAATCTTATTATTGCTATCAACATCTTTAAATTGAAGATATCGCTGTAGTACTGTCCGATATTGACCCCATTTTTCTCGATCACTTTTGTAAGTAGACGAATTTAGTATGTTATTCATTTCAGCATCCAATCTAGTCATGACGGAACCGGGTGTTTGAACTGTCTTTAGTATAGAACCCTCACCAGTACCTCGGCAACCGTTTGCTAATACACTCTGAAGACGTTCAACATTCTCGTGCGGCACAAGCACCATCTTTTTGGCGTGTTCCATTTTGTCTACTTACTAATGATACTAGCTAGCAGTGTACCAATGATTGGTGCTAATAGCGCAGGTAAGAACCCACCGCGCTGTATAATAATTTTCTTCTTTTTCGACAGACTCACACAAGGTTCGGCTAGTTTTCGCAAAGTCTTTGCGTGTTTGCGTAAGCGTGACTTATGAGACCTGTCCAGTGGAACGTTACCAATCAACACATTCAAGGCACATTCGCAAATATGACGCACTAGTTTCGAATCGGCTGTCTGTAAGAGAACCTTTCGCTGCTTATTGTTCAGATGAACCAGTGCTTTCAAAATGACAGCATCCTTGCGTGTAAAGGGATGTCGCTTCTTAGGCGAATCCATCACAACGAGACGATTGGTACGAGATTCGACGTATCGCCGCCTTTTATTTTTTTATTACGTGACACGTTGACGTAATGCAACTCGTCGTCCAGGAAAATACAGGTGCGAAACCTGCAGTTATCTGGGGTGTTCTGCTTTAAATCCAGTAAAAGATATCCATACGGCCTCGAAGTGGCGTCCCAGTAAGCCTCTTGCAAAAATCGTGGATCCTCGGGACACAGTTGACGTGAGAGATGGTGTATTTGTGATTTGTCACGCAAATTTCTAAAAACTACAATGTATTGTGCGTTCAGAGATATGTCGCGTTGTCCTCTACCCTGATGAAAGATGTTCTGTGTGATGAATATCACTGAGAGCGAGTGATGGTGGGATGCCTTTGAGAAAATGTCGACTATACCACCATTGGTCGATGATTCGCGCATTAAATCATCAATGATCATAAGTTTAGGACGAGAATCATTAGCGTAGTCGCTACTCTGGGGTAGACCCTCACGAAATTCCACGTTCTTGCCTTGAAGATCCTTATAACCTGCCTGCCACTCTGCGTAATAGATAATGATGCGCTCGATTTGGGTATCACACATGCGCTCGAGATCTTTTAAGAACTTTTTTACAAACACCGTTTTACCACATCCCGTTGGACCACACAGCATAGAGGTAAACGGATGTTTCCATCGTGTATCCATAATAGTTACTGAGACAATCACGTGTGCATTGCCTCGCTTTACCCTTCACATGAAACCTTGCGCGATTATACTAATACTAACATAACCACAACCAATCAGATTGTCGAAGGTGGAATATTCGACCAATCACCTTCGACGTAGTATGGCGCCATCTATAATCACAGCAGCTAAAATAAGTACTTAATATAAAAATATATGTTTTGTGTCTGCCTGTATAATGATTAGGTTTGGTATAAAGGTTTAAGAAATGTTTGATAGACACATTGAAGAGTACAAAATACGTTTATTGGGAAAAATCATCATTGTGAATAATATTATTTTTTACAGATATTTTATCAAGTTTTTTCAAAAGTACAATCGTTATATTTTTACCAGCTCTCTCAATCCTCATTCGAAAACGCTCTCGATCACGGGCTATTTGCTCCCACTCTCCCCGACGTGCATTTTTATAAGCATATAACCATGTACGCATTAAATAAACTACGGGTTTCTCTTGAAAATGTACACGTTTTTTCATATTAATTGTTTTTTCTTCACAAAAATTTTCAAACTGTGGTAAACTCAATGCCATTATTGCCCTTATAATCTAAGAAAAGTTGGAGTTTATTGGCTTGAGCACCTAAACTGTTAAACAGTTCAGTGTCCTTGATCAGTGCAGAAGATACCCGGGAGGGAAGAAAAATTTGGAATTCTTCGTCTAGGACTGCCACAATCTTCGAACCAAAACGTGTCTTGACTTTTTTCAGTGACGTTACCATGTGATGACGGTCAATCTCCAGCTCGGATACTTTCTTTGTGGGGAGGTACCCACCGCTAGCAATCTTGTTGAGACGTTCTAAATCCATCTAATATAATATACAACAATATTATTATTATATTATTCATATGATCGTAATAATCATTCTTAATATACATACTTTTTTAATACAGCAAATAATTTCCTTCAGCGTTTTGTCGTGTAGCTGGTCAAATACTGATAATTTTTAGAGTGGACGCTCTTGCTTAAATATAGATGAGGCCGTTGCTAGCGCCATCGTTGTTACCACCACCACCACTACCACCACCATCAGTGTCGTCAGTACAAATGTCCAATCAGCTCGCTGGCTACGAATCATGACCAATCAGGTTAATGAAGGTGTGTCGCACTCAGCCAGCAAGATGCTTGGCCAATGAGCAGCTTCTTTCGTAATGCCATCTGTATACAGGGTTTCGATGTATATCATTGTAAATCGTCAGTTGCCGCTGACTCGTTCTTATAGCCGTATGGGTAACTTTCATCTAACCTCACAAATCTTCGTTTGCCATATACAGGCTTGCATGTTTTGGTCTCATCCTGTGTAATAACGTCGTGAAATACCGTTCTACGTATAGCGCTATTAGTCAGCACTATTTCCATGTTTGGAGAGGTGATCATCGCTCGAATCGTGTCAAAATTGACTAGCTGACTATTCGTGTAGTTCAGACGAATACCTTTTACTTTGCACACACAGTCCTCTTCATCGTTTGGTTTTCTACATTTGTATGCATAAAATTTTGGGCCCCCCGACAGAAAGCTTGTAATGTATGTACCAACACCCTTATCGGCTAACTCGTCCGTCAAACTACCCAATGACGTACCAATTGGTAACTCGTACTCGCCACTTTCCCCTTTACTAACATAAAATACTGAATCAGTGTCGTAATAGATTGCTCGGGGTCCCAAAGCATGCAGATATTCGAACAGTTTGAGACGTGCTTGTGCCGTTGTAAAAGCAGCGAGGACCACGTTTGTCATCGACGATGATAGCGAAGATGTCAGAGCCTCATCTCTATAACACCAATTGACGTAGAGGGTTTCGTCATTAACAGGTAAAATACCGTTAACCTCTACCTCAGCACTGGTAAGTAAATTTATCAAAATCTCTCGGTTGTTTACAACAAGCGTTCTCGTCAAGTTCTCACGTTGACCAAACTTTCCCCACAGAGAATTTAGACAGAGTTTTGCCACGGATCGTAATCCGGCATTTAAACATATATCATCTTTATTTAAACTTATTCCCTCTTCATCTTCTAATGCTCTGATGTAGCGCTCCTTGTCCTCCTCTGTGATGCAGTCTGGTGGGTATCCCGACGCTGCAACCTTTTGAGAAAAGAACTCGTTGATGTATTCGGCAAAAATACCACCTTGACGTTCCCTCTGGTTGTACTGAGTCATTTCGTATTGCCAAATTTCATAAACAGCTTTGACAACGTAGCCCAATGTGACAGCCACTTTTACTTTCTCCGACACCCATGTTCCTCGCAAAAGACGCTCTTCATCATCTTGATGAGGACAGTCTTCTTGAATCATTTGTTCGCAACATGTCCGGCACAATGGGAATATCAATTTACCATGCATTTTTACCGGTAATAAAGGATGATATAAATTTTGCGGTGGTAATATATCGCATGCAATCAATCCATTAACTTGTGAAATGTCGTTTTCGATACCTATCAACTGTTTACACTCCTCTTGACCAACATAAATTTTCGGATGACCAATGGGGTAGAGACCACGTTTACAAATAAATGGGTACAGTGAACACACATCAACGTATTTGATCTTTTCTTGACCCTGACAATCAAACACCTTGACTGTGTTACCTGTGCGCCCACCGAAAAATGCATCCCGTGGGTCAAGTGGCTTTCGTCTTACATTCGCCACATATCCACTAATAAAATGACCGAGTTGATACAATATGCCATGTATGTATTCAAAAATTTTAATCAACGATTCAATTGGAAAAATTTTAATTAACGATTAAATTTTAATCATCAATTATTAGTCACAGCGTCGGTGCTTGTTGAACTCATTAGGCCTTACAAGGCCTGGCAACGGTCAAGCGCCGAAACTGCAAGCGCAGCATCGCACGCGCGCAAGTAGCCGTTGGCGGGGAAGGTATTTAGCTTAGCGAGATTCTTGGCCACTTGATACTTTTGTCGCCTTGAATGTTCGCTATGCTTTTACTATGTGGAACTTTCTCGAAGCCATATTCGAAATAAATCTCGAATAATAGCGACGGGAAAGTTGTCACATAACAGTTTGGGATCAAGATGTGTAATACTCGATATAAATAGCTTGCAGCTTTTTAACAAGCAGTTCGCGACAATAAACGCGTACTTGAAAAATTCGTATATGTCTAGCCAGTTCTACGGAAAAACGACAAAAATACTACTACCTAATCCCGACATAATTTTCACTGTATCCTACGGGTCGAGGGCGATATCCATCGAGAAGACCAGCTGTGCAACTTAATAACATCGGATTACCGCACGACTCGCAATCTATGGATGAGGTTTACTATAGGAAGTGCTGGTAACCTCTACAATCTATGAAGAGGTTACCAGCACTTGTGAGGGAGGAGAAGGATCATCATCTACTTTAGCTACTAAAAACCGCTGCCAACTTCATTAACAGTATGCTTTCTCCAAGAGATGTGATGATTAAAAGAATCGTTTTTCTTCAATAAAATGATTTAAAGCTTCTTAATAAAAATATTATAAACTTAACACATATTTACAATAGCATTGTTCATGACCACCATGCTTATAAATTTTAGAATACACTTGGCGGTAAGGTATTTTTGTGGAATATTTTGAAATGACGCAACTTGATTGATCAGTTTTTTACAATTCCCACATAACTAACAATAATTAACAAAAACAATTATTTTTCAATGAATAATGTTTAAAGAAAATTAATGAAACACGTTATTTTTGTCAATTAGTTCAAAATTTTAATCAGTTTTTTTTTAGGATATACTTGATGAACCTGTAAAGTTTCAATAAAAAATACGAGATCGTTCGAAAGTGATCATAGTAACCATTTTTAGCCAAATATTACAATTTTAATGTTTACGAAGAAATCAGAAAATAAACACTTTACTTCAATCAAACGGCTTCAAAATTTAATCAGGTCTTTGTTAGGTTATACTTAATAAACCTGTAAAATTTCAGCGAAAAGTACAATTGCTTTCGGTAGTTGTTGTAGTTATCGTGGTAACAATTTTCGGGCAAAATATGCCATTTTTTATATTTCAGACAAAATGAAAAAAAAACACTACTTCAGTCAAACAGCTTTAAAATTTAATCAGTTCTTCGTTAGATTATTCGCTTCGTGCACCAACTTTCATGTAGCGCACTCTGTGGCGAGTTCAAGAACTTCATGGTCGGTCGAATGCATAAACTTATACGGGTGTTTCATTAAATTATTTTATTGGGAGTTATTGAATTATTTAACAGTAAATTCACTTCAGCTACATCGAAGAAACATTTTTTAACATTAACAAAAAAAATACTTTTAGCTAATGAAAGACAGTGCCAGGTTTGCAGTAACTGAAAGTCTAAAAAATGTCGCTCTGTCTTTCTCGTACCTGCGAGGCTAAGTGCGCGAAAACTGAGCTGTCGTCTGCTAAATGAGTTTTAATATTAGCTTTTCTAATGAATTCGAAAAATTCTGGTCTTGAAAAAATGATCAATAACAATAAACAGCCTATAGTCCATGATTATAAATAATATGAACGTATTATTTATTATATGCGAGTATTATTTTATACTTTTTCACTCCTCACCATGAAGTAGTGGTATTTGACCGACAACCCTCTAGTACGAAAATTCACCACGGGTATTGTTGCGATCTTATTCTCAGTCGTGCACGGAGCGAATACGTTATGAACCTGTAAAGTTTTAGCAAAAAGTACAATTGCATTCGGAGGATGTAATAACAAAAAAAAAATTTGCTTTAAAAGCACACTTTGTTTTTGTAAATCGGCTCCAAAGTTTAATCTGTTCTTTATTAGATCATACTTGATGAGCCTGTAAAGTTTCAGCGAAAAACGTCAATGCGTTAGGGAGTTATCGTGGTAACCATTCTCGCGCACACATGCACATACATGCATACATACATTCATACATACATACAGACATACATTTTTAAATTCCACTTCTCCTGGCTCAGGAACCTTAAAAACATCGTAATCTATCAAAATTTCGATATAAAAATGTTCACCATCACAAAGCTTTCTTTTGAAGAAAGCAAAAAAGAAAATCGAACTAAACTCAACGATCGTTATGCAGTCATTGACATACGGAGGATTGTTACAAGTGCGTGAGGGATTCAATGGAAGAATTAAAATGATACAAGAATGTGCACCTATGGTAAACAAAGTAGTCGAATTACTTTTGGGTTGTTAAAAAGACGAACTCATGAAAGAAGAAAATAAAGCTGAAATTCAAAATATGCTTAAAGATATTACAACGTTCGTATATTACTGTGCTCCGCGAAAAGCAGAAATTGAAAATAAAAATAAAACCGACAAGGAATCTACAACTTTTAATTTTTATTCATTAGATATTGTATTTGTAACAGTGCAAATGACTCCCAACTCAGTAGAGCATTTGTCCCAGAGGGGGATCTGCTAAACCGACTACTTGGGATTAGTAGTCGGCCATATTATTATTAGATAATACGGTCTGTGTCTGTGTGTGGGAGGAAAGGGTTTCATGCAGAAATAATTATTCCAATATTTTTATGAGAAAAATAGCAATGTGGTGATTTATTGAAATAATAATCTAACTAAGCTAATTCCTAAACAATCAAAAATGAAGTATTCAGTTTGCGGAGATCTTGTTCAAGGGCGCGAGTACCTTCTGCGTTGCCTGGGAAATGCCCTGTTCTAACCCATAATCATCTCCTCTGAATATTTCAACAAACTCACATAATTCATAGACGCAAATATGCGTCTCAGCGCGTACAATCCACTCGCACACAATCGCATCAATTAGATCAACTCAGTCGGATTGACTGTATACATGCGCTTCGAATCACGCCGATTATTTACGTTTTTTAAGTACTTAAATATTTCAGATACTAAATTCTATCAACTAACTCAATATAAATTTGCTACGACTCACAAGAATTTAGAATTATTATTCAGTCGAGTTTAACGCATTTCTCGAATCGCTCGCCGATCAATCTCTACAATACGATGACAATTTCCTCTCACGCGAGCACTCAAATCCTTTAATAATCACTCAATCTAAACCCTAACTCACAACGAGGTTACACTCAATTGAGCTCGCACAAACGACCGATTGTAAAGCCAAAATGGCCAGCACTCGCATTGCCACGTGGCAAACCGAACCGAGTTCCGTGCCACCGAGATACGTGAAGTAGAATTCCGTCGAACAAATTTGATATAATGTTATTAATAGCAATAAGGTTCAATTTGTTAAATAAAATCTATAATGTTAGATGAACAATTTTTAGTATTGCACTGTGTTTATTATCCAGGACAAAACCGTTAAAAAAAATATATATATATATATATACATATATATATTTTTAAATCTATATTTACGATTTTCGAATGCAGAGGATTAATTCAAAATTCATCTATCTACAAAGTTACCGCAAAATATTAATTTTAAAAGTTTTCTATTAAATATGGCATTGCAATAATTTAAAAAAGCACGTTTGTGGTCAAATCCAATAGGTTTTATTGGAAACTATTTATACTATGCGAGTGCCTAAAAACTGTATTTCTGAAAGTTTTAATTTAGACACTAAAACATAGCAACACAGTAGTCATGATAAAACAAAGATTTAATTAGGATAATATGGATTGTTAAATTTTTCATAAATACAAATTGTTTAATATTCTTTTCAGCCTGAGCTATATCTATGTACACCTGTTAAAGTAAATACGATGGATACTTATTACATTGTTGGATTTGAACCCAATGCCACAATGGACACGGCACATCATATAATTTTATATGGCTGTTCTAAACCAGGTAGTTCCAAACCATTATGGAATTGTGGAGAAATGTCTCGTTCAAGTGATTCATCTATGACCATTGCAAGTCCGTGCGAAGACGATTCTGAGGTTTGTATAAAACCATGTTATTTGCACGTGCACGGACGCGCGCACACACATACACACTCTAACACAAATACAATATTGTGTACACTTTCTCATGTCGCATCGCTCAAATCAGATGCAGGACGTATAAGAATCAAAAACCTTTATGACTAAATGTAGAAAGACTATAAATAAATCCCCTATAATAATTAAAAGATAACCAATTATGCTATAACAGTCTGGATATTTATACAAACCACTAAAGAACATACCCATTTGAGCCTAGTGAATAGGCTCAAATGTTTATAAATCGCTTTTTTAAAATTAAATCTGTTGAAATTTTAAGTAAATGTGTATTCAAAGTAAACACGCGCGGGATATTTTTGATAATAATACACAGTTATTGATTTCAATATTTTCAAAATATGTACAAAAAAATATAATTGAAATACTTCTTGAATCATGCCGAATAGGGCTGTTTACTATATCTACATAATAGTAAAAGCTTATATTTCATCATTTGTGTAAAAATCTTCCTATACTTGTAAATATATAATATTAGTATAAATCTTTGTGATATATATGTTCGGAAGATATTGATGCTTTTATAGATATACATATTTTTATTAAGTTCTTTTGCGGTATATATTTGTATTTGTATTTATTTACCAGAAAATTTTTATTTACAGAGTGTAGTTACATATAAATAAAATACATTTGCAAAAATAATCTGCAAAGGTACACATAGGTACCTACACTGAAAATACTTTAGGGCTCCCGCGTCACTAACCACTCTACGAAACGACGTGTAGTTTCAAGCCGCTGGTTTCGGCCTGCTGGTGCCCGAAATTCGTGCTACTGTTGTCTGAAAACGAGTCTAGCGGTGGCGCCACTGGCGATTTCAAGCTGCTGCAGCCCGAAACTCGTGAATCCACTGCACGAAAATCTAGGGGGCGCTCGATACCGGCAAATCGTACAGCTGTTGGCCTAAGGTATTTTCAGTGTAGACAGGGCTGACTAGTTTACATAGAAGTAATAAACTTAAAATCTAAAACTTAAAAATGATAGTATACAAAAACCTATATTATACTAGACACAGTATTTGCACTGATTATGCACTAGTGCAAGAGCTTTAGAATTTTGATACATAAACTCGGTGATAATGAGAAACAATCAGTAATTAGAGATTATCCAATTTTAAATTTTTTCTTTTGCCGAGCTTTTTCAATATTTACTGTTTTCAGATTATTTGGTAGCATATTGTAAACGGATATAGCTTTCAGATAGCACATTTTGTTACGAACCATTATTTTAAATTTAGGCATAATTATATTTTTATTTCTAGTTTTACCAATAGAGTTCAAAAATGTTCTGATATCGTTGTAGTGAGACAGTATAGAGATTCATATGCGTATAGTTTCTCTAGATTCATAGGATTATTTTGTACAAACTTTTTCTTATTTACAATTCTCAAAATCCTTTTTGTAGGTTCTGTAAAAAGTTAATGTTATTTTTATAGACACCACCCCGTGTAATAAGTCCATAACTGATAAAGCTATGGAAAAAAGCATAATGTATCATTTTCATAGTTTCAGTTGTCATAATGGGGAGATCTTGAAAAAAATGAATAAGAGAAACTTGTTTTGCTTCCTCCTAGAGGAAGCTTTGTAATAGTGAAATTTTTTACTCTCTCAAAAATAGGTAAGACATTTTTAGGTTTGTACAGTTCGAATCACGTGTTTTTACAACATGTCCGTATGGATATGTGTGTGTGCGTGTGCGTGTGAGTGTGTGTGTGTGTGTGTGTGTGTGTGTGTGTGTGTGTGTGTGTGTGTATACCGCAATATTTTCGAATCGAGACTACGAATGTCTACAAAATTTGGCATGTATATCCATTTTCGAATTCTGAATTCGGGAAAAGAAGTTATTTTTAATTTTGCCAGACAGTTTTTGTTGTATGTTCGTTTTCTCAATTTAAAAAAAATTATTTTAGGCGTTTTTTGTATCATTTTATCGTTACAAACGATAAAAATATTGGAGCATTCGAAAGATAATTGAATTACCTTTCTTGTCTCGTTTGGTCCTCCAGATCGACCGCACCGTTCGGCAGCAGCAGTGAAAAAGGTGATTTTTGCGAAATAAGGCATATCTCCGAAATGAAATATCAGAACCTCGCAAAAAAAATATGATGATAGGTTCGAAGCCAGACTATTTTTTTTTTTTTTTTAAGTGGCATTTCGAACTCGAAAGTTCATCGCCTCATCTACGCAAGCCTTCCACGTATCCCTATTTTGTGCTAACCCTATCCATTCCGCGCCGTCCCGTCCGATTTCAGTTAAGTCCGCTTTTACATTGTCCTCCCACCTGCGTCTAGGTCTACCTAGAGGTCGCGATGTATTTGGCTTTCCTTTCATTATACGCGCTGCCGTGCGATCATTTCCCATTCTTGCAACGTGCCCTGCCCATCTTAGTCTTCGCGATTTAATTATTCTGTTTATATTCGGTGACGCGTATAGGTTATGTAGCTCGTCGTTGTGCAGTTTCCTCCACTCCCCGGTTTCCTCATCTTTCTTTGGCCCGTATATTTTTCGCAGAACCTTATTTTCGAACACCCTAAAACGGTTTTCTTCCGCTTTAGTAAGCGCCCAAGTTTCGCACCCGTACAGGATTACCGGCATTATTATAGTCCTATAATTAATCCTTAACTATTATCATTTCAGAACAAGCAGTTTTATTTAGTAATCTATTCACGCGCGTAGTAGCAAAGCATTAACCCGATGAAGTCTTTGTTAAATCTCGGATTTAAATTTCGTTTGATCATTGATGGTTGTGCTAAGTTCTGAATTCGCAGAGCGTGCAGAGAGAGGTATACATTTCGCTCTAAGATCACCCTCACTTCGCAAAAACTGCCCAATTTATCCATGATCATATATTCGTTTTCGATTCGCTCACCTCCTAAACCGCGGTCCTCAGACCCCTTTATGAGAATTTCCTTTCCGCGTTTCTCGCATACCGGGCTGGCCACCAGTTATCCCTATATGTCAGGTCATCGCATCCCTAGAATTTGGTTATTTCCGTTAAGAGTGACCTAGAACCGCTAGTCTTGCATTTTCTAAACACATATTTCTATGCGTTAAGTTAAAGTACTGTAAGAGACAGTCACCTTGTTTCAAAACGTGCCGTATCTCGAATGATTCGATACGTTACCGCCTACTCGGACGCTTTCCCAGTGTTCCGTTCAGACACAATTTAATTAATTCAACGAAGTTTTTTGGTACTGGTCCGGGGGAGGAGCACCAGATTTTGGATACATTTTCTTCGTCTTGATTAAGAGTCAGACGCTTGTTAAAGTCTAATAAATACTGTTGTATGTTAATGTTCCCATTTTTTCTCTAACAATGTCCTTATATAAACATTTGATCGCACGTCGACCTTTACCCGGAATCCACACTGATAATCTCCTATTATATTTCCGCGAAGGCGTGAGTCTGGCTCTGTATTACGTTTGATAGAACTTTGTAGGCAGGTAGCTAAAAAGTGAATTCCCCCCGGTAAGTTATTGCTAATCTGCTTATCTCCCTTTGTTGAAAATCGGTATAAAGATAGATTCTTTCTCAGTTTCCGGTATCGTTTCATTTTTCCAACAATAGCACATACATTCAAAAATTTTGAATGTAAGGCTGTGCCCCCGATTTAAGTAGTTCAGCTGGTAATAGTGAATCGTTTCGCCGCGCGCATTATTGTTTTTTAGTTTTTTGATGCGCGCTTTACTTCTTTGTAGGTCGGTTCTATCCATATGGAGTTTCCGGCAGTGTGGATTTCGTCTTCCCGTTTCCCGCATTTTCATGTACGTTAGTAACTTATCAAAATATCCTTCCATCAGCTTCACAGTCATTTTCGCATTGTAACGAATTCCGCCCTCTCTTTACATTAATTTGAAGATCTACTGTCTGGAAACCCTTCCTAATATCGTTAATTCCTTTGTAAATCTATCGCGCGGTTATTTCCTGTACTATTAGTCTTATTTTTCTAAAAATCTGATTCTTTTGATACTCGCAGCTTTTTGTTCTTAAATCGCCCCCCACTTGCCTTCTTATTTCGTGGTACTCTTTACGGCCTATGCCTCCATTGTTACGCTGTCTAATGGCCTTTTTGCGCCTTTCAAACCAGAGTTCCGACCTCTTCTCAAACCATGTTTGCTCTTTGCTTTTTCTTTCTACCTAGCACTTTATTCGCGTGCCTGTTTATCGCTTTCTTCGAATCCCCCAAAACCTGTGTTCGTCGTCATCTACTCCGTCGGTGCATCCGTTTCTTCGAGTACCTAAAACCGGATTCCTTATTTCTACTTGATACTTAATTCGGCTCTATCGCGTTCCGTAGCTTTCAATATCGAACGTTTCCTACTTTGCTCCCCGTTTACTATTTTGCCCAGCTACTAATTTGGCTTTAATTGCCACTACTAGAAAATTACCGGTCGCATCCGCCGCCCCCCTATAGTTCTTACGTCAACACGTTCGTGTGGCCCTCTTATCGATGAAGAAAGTGATCGATTTGATTTTTTCGTGGCTCGTCCGGCGATGTCCACGTTACTTTTGTGTATATCCTTGTGCTTGAAGCACGTACTCTTTACTTAAAAACAAATAAAAAATAATATTAAATTATTATAAATATATTAAAAATATAAATAATTAGATATAAAAAAATATCTATAATAAATATTAGATAAAAAATAAATATAAAATATAAATTAAAATATAATTAAAATAGATAAAAAATAATAAAATAAATAATCTAAAATAAAAAAAAATATAAAAAAATAAATAATAGTATAAATATAATATTAAAATAATTAAATAAAAAAAAATATTATAATATATATAAAAAATTAAGATAAATAATTAATTAATATAGACTTTGCCGCCGCGAAATTATGACTCTAATACCGTTATCGTGCTGGTTTCGTGCAGACTTTCCTTGCCTATAGTGGCCAACTTTCCTCTTTCCCTATTTAGCGTTGAAATCCCCCACTACCTATTTTGTGCGTAAGACGCGAACTGGTCATTTTAATTCTCCAAGCTTCGTATATAAAGATCCTTCACCTCTTCCTCTTTGTCCGCCGAAGACAATGCATACGTTAATAACCACGTAATTTACCACGCTCTCTTCGATGACGATATACAAGTCGTGTTTACGAATTTGAAACGTTTTTAACCCGTGTATAACTTTGCTAATCAGAAATCCGGTAGCCTAGGAAGTTCCGCTTCGCGCCCCGTACATAAAAGTAAGTTTTTTTCGTTGCCTAACATACCGCTAACTCTTGCCACTGAGTTTCTTGTATAGCTAACTAGTCTAATTGTACCCGCCCACTCTTTTAAGATTTTCCGTACCGCGCCGCTGTGTATAAACTGCGCACATTCCACGTTCCTACCTTTAATCCCTATTGATTTGGATTTGGTTTTTGTTTTTGAGGCCATGATAGTCATGACCCACGGTTTGGATCACTGTTTCCGATCGCAGTGAATTCATCCTTCTTAGAGGAATTACTCCCAACCTCTCTTAAAGTACATATGAGAGCTTTCCGAATTGAATAAGACGGAGTCAGCTCATCGTCGCGACACACTAGGAATCACGCGTCGTATCGCTAACCCCCACTCAAGGCAGCGCGTGTACCTGGCTTCG
>CM053171.1:9271177-9297511 GCA_012977825.3 Pteromalus puparum | reverse complement strand
TCTCCGCGTTAGGAAAGCGCGTGATATTGTCGCGCGGCTGCTGTCCACGGCCCACGCTGAATGCGAGCACACATACATACTATCAGCCATTCGCGCGTACTCGCTGCGTTTGTTGTAACCAGCATTACGCACGGCGTCGTTCTGCTTCAGCTTATTATTGGAAGGATTGTGCCGTACGAAGCTTATGATTAACCGATACTGTTTTTGTTAGCGAGGATTTGGCAACATGCGAAAAGTAAAAAACAAGAAGAAATCCGCGCATCGCTTTGGAGTCACGGAGACAGGCCACTTCTTCCAGAAGGCATCATGCTGATGCGAGAAAGAAAGGAACATCGCCCTCGAAGAGACCGCGTGACTTTTCAATTCGTTTCACTGATTATGGCAACAATACATTTTTTAGCCAGTGCCTATAAGTCTGATCCTACGATTTTCCAGCTTTCAGTCCTAAAAAAAACATGTCTGACGTTTCAAAGCTACGTGGTACGGTTGTTTTAAAATTTTCATTGGCAACGAGAGATTTTTAATCCGATAAGGACTACTCGCCATCTTTGCACCTACTGCCTTAAACATAAATAGCATGTTACCGACAATTGCAATTTTATTGTTAAACAGCTTGTTTTTTGGAGTACATGAGCCAACGAAAGCCTGTACGCATTTATTTGTCATCGATCTTCGCGGCAGCAAAGCCTTGCGCAGAGACCGACTCGCTGCATATTTTCTACACTCTGAATGGTGAGGGAAAGGACGGTTGTGCTTTTAGCGTCGAGGCCTGCTCCGAGACCTTAGCGGCGACACGGCACCTAGCTAAAGCTCTTGGATCAAGCGAGTATCGTCCAGCAAAGCTTGCGGAAACGGGGTGCAGTTACCATACGCTCTTTATGGTGAAAGGAGCTTGTAACTGTATAGCGGCAGATGGCTGTGCGGAGTACCTATGACACGTGCCAGGTAAATCTCTTAAATGGGATGATCTTTGCGCCAGCGATGCCAGCGCCGAGTAGGTGCGCCGATTTTCACTAATCTTGGTGAATCGGAGCTTGGTTTTCGCTGCGGCAGGGCTTGTACGAGCCCTCAGCACACTCGCCACCCAAAAAAATTTTTAAAATTGATCGACATCTTTGCGCGATACGCTGCGTTTTACTTTTACGCTGTGAAAAATACTTTTAATTCCGCACGCTTTGCGATGGTGGCAGAATGTCCTGCTATTGATTTCCGCGGCATTGCACCCTCGCTATGGGCTCGGCTGGTTCAAACTCACGCGGAAAATGTCAGCTGATACATACTGACCACGCGATTGGAGACGTACCCATTGAAGTGATTCGACGGCTTTACGGTGATTCGTCGTTGACCCCGCGAAAGAATTGTGATAACGCACTGTAGTATGGCTGTGAACCCGAGCTCGAAACGGTTGCGCGATTCGACGTCCGAGAATCGGGCATAGCAACCCGCTATCACAGGAGATCAACGATGCGTCGCCATAGTTATTGTTTATGTTCAGTCAGATTCTAACAGGCTGCTTTTTGTTAGTTGATGCAACAACTGTTACACGACGTGTCTATACTTGCAATGGCAGGAGAAAATCGATTCACGAGCTCGCCTTTGCTCTCTAACTCTATAAAGTCTTATAAGACTGTCTTGATTTCAGTATTGCCTACCTACTGAAGATGCACGACTCTTTTCTTTTTCTGCTCGGTTACGAGGGTGTCTACAAGAGTGTTTTGCGCGATCGCCTTCATTACTTAGTCAGATCTTCAGATTGCGAAATTTTATTGCTGGTCGGCAAACAGAAAAATTGTACATGACATCTCAATAAACATATTTTTGTATGATCGTCTCTGTCACAACTATTTTTATTGATTTATTCTATACGTTCAAAATGTTCTATTTGAATAGTTTATGCGCTAAACGGAGCTCTATTTCGATGATTACTTGCCTGTAATGAACACGTACCGAAATTGATGAACCAAGCTGAAGGGAGCTGTACGCGATGTTGTCTGAAAATGAATTTGAAGTTAGAAAAAGCTAAATGAGAGAATGGAGCTTCTTAACAGCAATTATCTATCAAGAGCATGGGCCTCCGTGCGAACTCAGTCTAATGGCTAGACTATCCTTTGGCGGAAGGTTATGTGAGGAAGCAATTTGAAGCAAACAAGGAAAATAAAACATTTTGGATCTTCCAGATATCTGCAGAGATTTCGACTTATTCAGTCCGTTTCCAAAGTTATATGTAACGCTTGGCGAGCAGCGAACATAGCTACGTTTTTTGTGATTTGGGGTCTATCTCGATTACAAGTTGTAAACTACTCATCAAATTATTTCGCTCTCCTCGCGCGGTTACAGTAAGCTTTCGCACATTATTTTTCTCAATACTAAATCTATTGCAGTCATCGTAACCTTCGTTACAATGCGCATTTTACGAAATTACTTTATATACGTTTCAGGCAAATCTGTTGGTTCATTTTATACAACATCAAAATTAAAAGCTTTCGCAGAACAATGTGCTTAGCTGCGCATAAGAGACTCGAGCATGCTAAATGGCTGAATTTACGGAAAAATTTGTAGCTTGACGTTTTTCTACCGGCGGAAATTCAGATAGTCTTGAGCCAATAGACAAAATTTACAGTTATCGGAGATCATTTCAAGGCGAATGACATCGACATCTTGCATTTTGGGAAAATTATTGAAAAATGATGCCTTTGAAATACTAAAATTTTGGGGTAGCGTCGAAAAAGAAGGTGAATAAGTTACACTTGCGGAAATGCAAACGTGTATTGTCAAACAACGCAGTTCAGTGCCGATGCATGCTGATACTGCTTTTCATTGCCACCCTGCCGTTGAAGTTCGATCTAGCTAAATTACCTGAAGTTGAAAAGAGTTGATTAGGTTCTGTGTTAATTGTTTATTATTGGCTATAGATAAATAGATTTTACATTGATTACAACATATGTGGCATCGACAACTTTAGATGTTTTTATAATAAAAAACCTACGCTCCGCACAATTCAGCTTTTTCAGGTGGCTTAATCACACGTACGAATTTAAATGTTCCCTTTTTACACGGCCGGTTAGCACCCGAACGTGCCGATGGCTAAGCTGCCAACACGGCATCCCACTAAGGCCTCTTGAATCGAGCGATCTTTGTCGCAGAGCGACGCTCAGGAAGGAACGGCCGCCCGTTTTTAGGGGGTTTTGGTGAACAACGGAGCTTGTGTTTCTGTTGCGGAGCAGGCTGCCCGGAGATCTCAGGCCGACAGGGCACCTAAGTAAAGCTTTGCCGCATTCGATCGATCTTCGACGCAAGCAAAGTCTTGTAGAGCGAAGCCGAGCGGTTTTCATACACCCTTAATTGCCCGTGACAGGGGCTTGTGCTTCTAGCGAGACTCAGCGCGACACGCGCCTAGCTAAAAAAGCGGCTCCTGAGATGAGTCGATCTTGACGCCGCAGCGGTGCCTCAGCGGGAGAGCGCACCGTTCTCTGAATTTGGTGGAAACGAAGCACACAAGACAACCTGGCTGACTGTGACAAGACACCAGACTACGCGATTCCAACCCCGAGACAACCAGAATGCGAGGCCCTCCCGGCATCACTCGGGCCGCGGTCATATCGCCGTGGCCTGCTCGGGCATGTTGCCACGCGCCGGTCCGAGCTCGCCCAGCTTCGGCTTCACGCCCGGGCGAGTTATTTCCTCTTCGCCCCGGCGGGCGGTCACGAGGTCTCGCTCTTTAATCTCGGCGCTCGCAGGATCACTGAGTGCGTGGCAAGCTACGCCGTCGCGTTTTCATCAAGGGACGGCCATTCTTACGCGTGCCAGCAATGCGCATTTCGCCTGCGCACGTCACGCGCGGCACAGCGGCACGATCTCACGATACGGAGCGGCGTCTTCACACGCTGCGTGGCAGCGCGCACTCTCCACGTCTCGTCGCCCGCAGCGAACGACGCACGTCGTGGCTGCCAACTCTGGCAGGAGCCAGAGGACGCTTCGAAGCCCAGCCATGCTGCCAGCAAACATCTCGTCAAGCGCATCGTTCAGTCAGCGAGCGTTGATTCTGACTCCGACGGACCGGCATGGGCTTGATCGTCGTCCTAAGTGCGCAACATATCTCGCGCTCGAGGTTTTATAGCTCCATCGCTTTCTCGGGGCACCAGGACATAGTTGGCCATGCGCATTCGACTATGGCAGGGGCCAGACCGTCGAGGACGTCGGCGGCCCGTCCGGTTTCTTCCATCGCAGCGTCGCTTGGTACCCTCGGCAGCGCCAGCTGGGCTACGTCCTATGCGCACGTCCGCTTCACTCCGATCTCGCACGATGTCCTTGGGATGCATTCCGGCACCGGGATGTTGTAGCGAAGTTGAGTCTCAACGCGCGCCTGGGCTCCGGGTCGCGGACCACTTCATCAAACCTCATTGAATCGTAGGGACTTGCCTTGGACGCTGTCCAGGCGCATCATTTTTTTTTTTTGTTTACACCGGCTTTCCAGGCTTTTTGCTGACGGACTCCTGGGTCTACCTCAAACCAGCCTATATGGGATCTGGCTTCTTCCGACCCATCGTCATCTCGTCATCCGCAGCCGCCCTCACCCAGCCAGAACTTCACCCTCAACAGGCATCATTTTTCGTCGTTCCTCGGGCAATCCGCCCTCATCACTGGTGGGGGAGTAGCTGTGGCGGTCCCTTCCGACACCACCATTGGACCGACGCGCCGCCTGGCGGACCACCACGCCGTGGCAAGCGCGAGGCGAGCTTGTACAGTAGTTACGGCCTGGCCGCCGATCGGGACAGACCTATTGGTCTCTTGTTATCTCTCTAGTTTTACAATATAATATTAGTCTTAATTTATACCGAGTGTCTTATCATTGACTTAACCTAGTCTGATCCCTTTTCCTGCCTTTAACTCTATAGGAGTGCAGAAGATAGAGAACCTTACCTCTTCTCTAAATATCCATTTTCGAATTCTGAATTCGGGAAAAGAAATTATTTTTAATTTTGCCAGACATTTTTTGTTGTATGTTTGTTTTCTCAATTTTNAGGCGTTTTTTGTAACATTTTATCGTTACAAACGATAAAAATATTGGAGCATTCGAAAGATAATTGAATTACCTTTCTTGTCTCGTTTGGTCCTCCAGATCTACCGCACCGTTCGGCAGCATCAGTGAAAAAGGTGATTTTTGCGAAATAAGGCATATCTCACCTGCCTTGATACACCACTTCTATACCCAAAATTTTGTGGATCCACTCACGTCGAGACACCCCTACAAGTATCTTGTCACACCACCCCACATCATGACACCCCTCCCCTACAAGTATCTGATCACCCCACCCCACATCCTGACACCTCTACACTATACGAATGGCAGGAAGGTAACAGAATTGTAAACACAAATATATTTTAAAGTAAATAATATTATTTAATATGTGATCTATACAATACAATAACTAAATTTTTGTATTAATTACCAAATTTATTGAGTGAGTGCATGACTTGCTGATTTAGTTTTGTACCCTACATAAGAGGAAATTACGTCCAAAATAGATACTCGGCTTATTACCGATCGATTCCAGTCAAATAGGATAATTTTGAAGCCTTGTTTTCTTTGAAGTTGCATTGTCTAAAAAATAATTTATTAATTATTTTTTAGACAATGCAACTTCGTAAAGTCGTATATTGCATTCAAAGTCATATAGTACACTTTATGGACTTACTACAACTGGATGATGAATATTTACATGATAAATATTATCTTTATCTTTCTCGGACACTATTTAATCCGATTCATAGTAATTGTAACTGCAAATAATTTAGATGGATAAATTTCATACTTTTTTCGCATATGAAAACAATATGAGCCTGTCACGGATTACTCCTTTCTATTTAAATCATATTTCTACAAGTGTTTGTCCCATGTAATTATCATCCATTAGCAGAATAGGAGGAAGCTAAGTGCCAATGACTTGGCAGCGGTTCTTTTTTTTTAATGTTTTAAATGTGAATATCCCATCTTAAATTATAAACATAACTTATTCCTAAATATTTACAGTTGTCGACCCTAACCCTGGCTTATCTCTAATTTTAACACAAGTATGCATGGGCACACTATCACAATAGTTACCGGAAGACATCTAGACAATTTTCTCGATATTTAGTGATAATCTTTAGTGGCTATCTACACGCTAGCCAAGCATCAACTTGAAGTAGATAATTGTTCATATTGAGTTGGGCTTCGCTCCAAGATGACCCAGTCAATATTATGACTGTATCATCGGCATAAAAAGAAATAGCCTCTGTAGGAATTTCTTTTAAAAAGTAATTTATATAAAGTTAAGTTAACTCTAACTTTCTGATATCTACCATTCATAACAGGTAATTCCAAGATAGAAAAGTTTCTCAATTAGGATTTTGTGATCTACGGTATCGAAACTTTGGCTAGGTCAAAAAAATAACAATAGTTAATATACTATCATCTAGGATTAGTATATAGAATATTCGATAAATAATTTAGAGAATTTTTAGTACTAATATTTTTCCTGAAACCAAACTGATGATCGAGGCGCGACAGCGCTGCGCTGGCGAGTAAAAGTATACGAAGTATACGACACGATGGCGGCTCGAGTGGCAGCCTATGTACTTCGATATTGGGTTCTCTAACCTCAAAATAATTTTCCAAACGCATTTATAGCATTATTATTGCACCTATGCCTGTTGTATTGCTATCGAATGAACATCTATTTACCTAATCTTTCTTGAGGAAAAAGATTAATTAACTAGCGAAATATTGCAAGTTGAAATTTAGCTCAGTAACTTTCTTTTCGTTGGGACGGTCTTCCTCTTCCGAGATTTTTCAGCCTTCCGTTCACGTAGCTTCCGGTCATTGAAGGCGCGAAAATTTTTATAGTCGAGGAAAAAAAGCAATGAACCATCGATGTTTTGAGCAGTACCTGATGTTAATTCGGTTATTTGCGTTCCATTCGAGAGAGCATCCACAAACATTGTGAACTAAGTTTCTCAATTACTTTTAAAAAAATGCATTTTTGCATAAAAAATATGCATTTTAGAAGTATATTTCGGGGAGACAAAAATACAAAATTTAGAACTTGGTAACTGAGTCCAGTATTCCGAATATCGTGACGGCAACAGTATTTGAGGTGCCTGGTGCCCAGAGTGGACAGTACCAATGTCATCTCCTGGAATCATATTGAGTATTACATATTTTTACTTTTGATACCGTATAGTGTAATACATGTCTCTATAAAAGTGATGAAATCGCATATAAAAAACCTTTTAAAAAGGTAAAATATCGGCGAGTAAAAGTTTCTTTACAAGTCGTGAAATCCCCAAAACAAACATAACTGATGTCAAGTAATTGTTTTTCATATTTTTCAGATATACGCATGCAGGTACATTATTTTATAGAATAAAATATTTTTGACTTCAATTTTTAGTTGATATATTAGTTAAGATTCATAAGTAAAAATTTTAATTACTCATCTTCCTTGGCATTTCCAAAAGCATATTCAATCATATACTTTTAATTCATAGTTCAGAAGCTATTTGAATAATTCAAACCATTAATATTGGAATACCGACTTAAGATTTTAATATTTTTTAAATTTTTCTAATAACTTCTGAACTATGAATTAAAAGTATATGATTGAATATGCTTTTGGAAATGCCAAGGAAGATGAGTAATTAAAATTTTTACTTATGAATCTTAACTAATGTATCAACTAAAAATTGAAGTCAAAAATATTTTATTCTATAAAATAATGTATCTGCATGCGTACATCTGAAAAATATGAAAAACAATTACTTGACATCAGTTATTGTAAGGAATAAGTTAAGCTTTCTCAATTAGATTTAGACATTTGGGTACAAGAGTCGCCATCTATGTGTCAAAGGGATCGAGCGCCCTGCGTGCGCTCGAGTGCTTTGACACAGGTCAATGAGTCAGTCGATTGCCGAACTTTGACCGGACGATAGCGTATATATTCAGAGCCTTGCGTTTACTTAGAGTTTTAGAGATGTCACAGACGCACACGCCTGCAACGCGAGCTGCGAGACGAGTCAGCGATAAGAGCTGGCCGAGCTGCACTTCGATGCATGCATGCGCATGCATCGTAGGCGGTAGCTCAGTGGTAGAGCTCCAGGCGTCGCAATCTCGGGGTCCCGGGTTCGATCCTACCCACCGTCTACTCTTTTTCGCTTTCCGACTCGTCTCCTCTCCGTCCGTTACAGAGACAATAAAGTTTTTCAGTGTTTTTCATTATAAAAGGAGTGTTATTATTTGTCATCCTTGAGTCCAAGAATTCCAATAGGTTATGGGCCCAGGGCACACTTCCACTGCGCAAAAAGCCCTGTTTGGAAAGTGATTATTTTTTTCTAAAGTGATTTCTTTTGTTCTTGCGACCAAAGGTACATAGAGGATTTAGAGGTGAGTACTCTTTGAGATTATTATTGCCGGCAATTAAGAGAGGTTTAGAATACTTCCGGAAGTAGTTATTAGATTTACATGCATTTGAGAATTAAAATGAAAAAGCATGATTTTTCAAACTTGAGTTGTTTTTCAAATATCCATTGTGAAAACTAGAGAACGCATGTATTAGAGAACACGTTTAGTGTAAACTTAACGCTTTATTTCAGATAATTTTAGAGAAAAAGTGAAAGCGTTGACATGCATCAAATGCGCAATACAGCCAGAATCGCCTGAAATCGGCCGGAGACAAAGCCGATCGTATTACCGGTACATGGAAGAAATGTGCGGCAGTGAGCGCGCTTTGTGTCGAGTCGAGTGAGGGTGTTTATGGCTAGTTTCGCTGTTTACTTTAGTGAGTCATAGTTCTCGAAAAGTATAATGAACAAGAGAGAAATTTTTAAAGCAGTACATTCTTAGAATGTCTGATTTCTTTATTTCTTGAATATTCATTTGAACAGAGATGCTCACAAAAATTATTTAATTGCTATTGCGATATTAGAGTAGTGCAAGAGTTAATAAAAATAGCATTTATTTTTATTAAAATTTAATTTGGAGATATTTTAGAGAATGCATTTTTTAATAGTGGCTTAAAATAAGCAGACGTGCTTTAAAAGCCGTGATCGTTACGTTTTTGTTTACGATCAAAATTAAAATCTACCGGGGTCAACTTTTAAATAAAACTTGCTGTGCAGTCGAATTTGATTGTTGACTAGGGATTCCATGAGTTTTTATAAGAGTCTAGTATGCGTGCTTGATCAGCCAAAAATCTAATAGATTTTATTAGCAGTGCTTAAAATCGAACATTGGAATATGGTGTGCGTGTACGAATGGTTCTTGTATGAGCACTTGGTTTCTCGTTTCGAATTACATTGGATTGCTGTGCGTTTTTTGTAATTCAGAAGCATGAAAACAAAATCTGGAAACAGATACTGACGACACACTCCGTGCTTTGGTGGATTATGACAGTGATGAACTGAGTTTTCACGAAAATCCGAAAGAAGTCAGTGGAGAGCAAGTAAAAATGTCGACAGAGGCATCGATAGAGAACAAAGAGGCTGAAGATCTACAAGAGATTCAGCAAAATGAGACGTGTAAGAGTAAACAACGTTTTTTTGTCGCTTTTGAATTATTTTTACTTGTGTAGTCAGTTTTGCCAATTTTTTCTGCTGTGAAATTATACAGAATTTTTTTCTAGAAATAGAATGAGATATAGAGATAGAGTTACAAAACTTTCTTTAGAGATTAAGAGTTTTTAAGAGAGAGAAGATCGGGCCTGATAATTTCGAGTCTAAGAGTAAGCCAGGTACTAATTTTGAGTTTTGTTTTACAGCAAATCAAGAGTCACTCAGGCGTTCTTTGTCGAAGCCAAGAATACTGAGTAATTTATCTGTTGCACGTGGATCCATGGGATTAATCGAAAACAGGAAAATGTACGAGTTGCAAGAGAAACTGATTGCGAGAAATGAAGCTGCAAATGTGAAGATGACTGCAGCTTTAACATCGCTCGAAAAAATCATGGAGGGAGCCAAATCCATGATGTCTAGTATGGTTCAAATTTCCGAAAACAATTTAGAGGCTGAAAAGCTAAAATTGAGAAGTTTTGAGGTAAAGAGTTCTAATGATAAGAGTCTAGTTCAATCTAAAGAGATAGATTCAGAATCGAAAAAGAGAAGATCTACAGACGATACTGATAATAGCACTGATTCGCGTAAAGTTAGAGTTCTTGATACTGATGAAAATGCTAAATTGAATAAATGTCTTCAGTTTATCAACAAAGTAGAGGATAGTTCTTCAAGTCATCAAATTTGTAGTAAAGGTGATTATAAATTAACACAAAAATCAAACTTTGATATCTGGTTGGATTTTTTAAAACATGATTTGCTGAGTCTTGATTTATTGGATGTAATTGATTCAAAAGTTCAAGGACCAGAAAATATGTCTGAAATTAAAACACTTAAGAGACAAACTACTGTTAGAGGATTAATTATCAGACATCTTGATGAAACTTATCACAAGAAAGTTTTAAATGTATCTGATCCTAGAGAAATTTTACGAAGATTAAGAGGGTGTAGAAAGGATGAGTCAAATGTGACTCACTCTTCTGTTAGAGCAAAATTGTATCAAATTAAGATGAAAAAGGATGAAAAAGTTAATGATTTTTGTGAACGCTTTGATTTGATTATTAGAGAATATGAGACTTGTGTTGATACTATACCGCTCACCGAACAAGAAATAAGAGCATCCTTTTATCAAGCAGTATCTTCCACTGTAGTGGAACTTCGAAATACTGACTTGAGTTTCAGACAAACTGAAAAAAGAGAAATGACTCTAGAGGAAATTAAATCTTTTCTTTTGCAACTAGAGGCAGAGAAAAAGACAGAAGCTAAAGAAGAAATAAAAGTTCAAAGAGCATATAAGGAAAATCAGCAAAATTCTGAAAATAAGTGTTTTAGATGCAACAAAACTGGTCATTGGTCTAAGGACTGCCCGCTTAAACATTGTGGCAAGTGGTTTTGCTATGTTTGTCAAGCTATTAAGAATCACAAAGGTCCGGATTGTCCTCAAGCTAGCAGCAGCTCTGGTGACAACAATGATAAAAAATCTTCAAATTTTAATAAAAATAATAGTAAGAGTAAGAATGAATCAGGTGCGAATAATAAAAATAAGAATGGACAGAAAGGCTTCAAAAATAGAGGAAAAGGAAAAACGAACCAGACATCAGGAAATAAAGAGTCAAAGAATGTAAATGATTCAGGTAAGGCTTTATTTACAAATATTTTAGAGTCTAGGGAAGTTGTTAATTTTATAGCTGATTCTGGAGCGTCAGATCACATAGTTAACAAAAGTTTTATTTTAAGTGATTTTAATAAATGTGAGAATGGAGTTATAAAGAGTGCGAATAAAAATGAATTCGCAGATATTGTAATAGATGGCAAAGGTAATCTTTTATTGCAAGCAGATGCAACTGGAGATGTTCTCAAGTTGACTGATGTAGAATAGCAGCAAAAGATATCTCAGATAACTTGTTGTCGTTAAGAAAATTAGCAGATGCAGGTTTTAGCATTTATTTAGATGATCAATCACTAAGAGTTTATAATAAGACGACAAATAAAACTGTATTAGAGGGAACTTACGAAAAACCAAATTGGGTAGTAAGTTTTGAAGTCATTAAAAATAATGATAGTTCTGAGTCTAAGAGATATTCTTGCAATGCAAAAATAGTGTCGTTTTAAAAGCTTCCTGAACAATCACATAACAGCATTCAAAATGAAGAGTTCTTAGTTTCGGAGGGAGAAACTAAAGAGTTAGAGAATGCCGGTTATGTGATTGGGAGGGAGAATGAGAAGCTTTTAGATAACAGAGACATTATTACAGAATGTGATGAAAGCTCTATTTCTAGAGATACCATAACAGTAGATGATTTAGAATCGTTACAAAATATGGAAGAAATGTTCATCACACATCCGCTTGACAAGAAGCCAAGTCATTTTAAAAGTTACAACGAGGCGATGTTGTGGCATCTCAGATTAGGTCACGCGTCGTTGAGTTGAAAAAATTACAAAGAGTTATTAAAATCTTAGAGAATGTTAAATTTGACGATTCAATTCTAGAGTGCGAAGTATGTATAATGGCAAAAATGGAAAAATTGCCATTTAAAGAAACGAGAAAAAGAGCAGAGAGACCTTTACAAATTATTCATACGGATACAATGGGACCAATCAAACCAACTTCATATCCAGGACTTAAGAGATTTATAGTAGTTTTTGTAGATGATTATTCACGATTTGCAAAAGCTTACTGTATAAAATCTAAGGATGAAGCTGGTGATGCGTTTGAAAAGTACCTTGTATCTGCTCGAAATTTATTAGGTAAAGATGAAAAGATTTGTTATATTAGATCTGATCAAGGCACCGAATTTACTGGTGGAAAATTTCTTGAAATATTGAAAAGAGGAAATATAGAGACTGAATTGTCACCGCCTTATACTCCAGAGCACAACGGAGTAGCAGAACGGTTTAATAAAACAATTCAAGAATAAATAAGAGCTTATATGTTTGACTCAGGTTTACCTAAAAGTATGTGGGAGTTAGCTGTTGATGCTGTTGTGCATGCATACAACCGAACGCCTCACAAAACTATAGAGTTTGAAATACCTTTAGAGAAATTTGTTCCAAGTGCAAGATGTCGTTTCAATCAAATTAAAAGATTTGGCTGTATAGGTTACATAAAAGTACCAAAACCAAATTCGAAATTTGATCAAAGAGCAATAAAAGCTATATTAGTGGGATACAAAAACACTGGCTATTTATTGTGGCATCCAAGTACACGAAAATTTGTAGAGTCTAGACACGTCAGATTCAATGAAAAACTAGTGTACAAAGATATTTATAAGAGTGATAAACTTGCATTAAAGTTTACAAAGATCAACAGAAGAGACGCTTGATGTAATTCTGATACAAAGTTTGACAGCATATGAACCTAATCAAACAGAAGAGATAACATATAAGGACAAAGAAAAGAGGAAGACACTAAAACAGCAATCAAATGATAACACTAACACATAAAGGAAGGTGTTCCAAATGCCAGCTGAATGTGTACAACCACGAATAAAAAGCCACATCAATCGCAGCCTCCACCGCGACGAGAAGTCCAGAAGACAGAGTCTCATATAAATAGTTAGATATATAAGCTAGAAGATACTCGATCTTTATACTAGTTAAAAACTTAAGCCCGCAATAAAAGATATAGTTTTATAAATGTATGCTGAGGATATTACAAGTTGTTTTCAAGTAACAGAACAAAATAAAACCCGCCGCTGCCGCTAAGTCATTGGTCAGCTTAGCTTCCTCCTATTCTGCTAGTGGAAGATAATTACATGTGACATCAACTCATTCTTTGATTTAACACTATCCGCTGACCTGACTCGATACTAAAAGATAGGTTAGGCTAAGACACTTTGTAAGGGAGGGGTATTCAGGGGAGTGGGGGTTAAGGTGGATGATTCAAAAGGATATAGGCTCCGTGAACGTCCTAAAATAACTTAATAGACGTATAATCGAATATGAAATAACCTAGTAATATGCTGGAATCGATAATACGTCAACAACTGCAAGTAGCTCAAAAAGTTGCGTGGCTTCATATTTGTGTGTGAGAGAAAATAACGTTTTCTCAAAAAAAAGTGATTTTTCAGCCCAGATTTCTACATACGAGCACACACCGCGCTTTACAGACCCGATTGACGCTTGTGTTTACTATACTCCCAATAAATGCGCCTTTTAAAATTATTAAAAGCTCAATTTCATCAACTCGCCACAGTCGCATCTGAGACCGATCGTATCGTTTCCTGTATCCCCCAGTCCGGCTTTTGACCTCTTTGGCTACCTAGATTCTAACATATATCCCACCAGCCCGGCCTTTTCAACCCTTGCCGGTTGTTTTATATCGCCATAATCGCTATTAAAAGAATAGAGCCTCATTCAAGTACCCCCACAGTTCGGCCTTTTATGACCCTCCGTAATATTTTCCTTGTACTTTCCCAGCTTCCTGAGAGGAGGTCTCACCGGAGATGCCGCCTCGCGACTGACGTCCGCCGAGCTTTCTTAATACGAGAGAGTGCGTCGCAGTCGAGAAGGGAAAATATTCCCTTGGTGTACACAGTCTTTAGTAAGCTATTGGTGAATATATAAAAGTATTTCACCAGTCATATCATAACTACAAAGCCAGTAAATATTGGATTTACCCCAAAAAGATCGAAAAATCGCCATGAAAGTATAAAATCGTACTAAATTTTAAAGAAAAAATTTTATTTACAAGTCAAAGCTAGAAAACTAAATGCAGCGTCCAATCTTATTTACCCGAACCATGATTCACGTAGGTTCCAGAATTATAACAGGATATACACGTACGGTGCACGCCGCCACGGTGCACGCGCACACACCCACACAGATCCTACAAACCATCTGAACGGCACATTTATAAAACATTGCTAACTCTCAAATATACGAACGCTTATTATCAATTATTATACGGTTAACCAAAACTTAATCAATGTCATCCAATTGCCCAGCAGTATCACAGGCTGAAGTTGAAGCAATTTGCATCTTACATATCTCTTTTATACGGTTAAGTTTTCATAAGGCTACAAAAAGAACCTTAGCCGAAGTGATCAAAAGATCCATCAATTTTCTCCAAAAAATTTCAACTTGAATTGTAAAAACCTTTTACACTCCGCGTAGTCCGGTTAACGACGATAAAAAAACCATTTTTTTTAGTTCTTTGATTTTATCTCAAAAACTAGTCGCCAAAATTGTCTTAAAATTTACAACTCAGTAGATATCGTTGCTTTTTTATTGTCGAATTTTTCAACTACCACATTAACTATTTATTTATTGAGTTATATATTTATCGAAAGAATTTAACCTTTTAATATCATAAAAAAAGTTAACAGATCAGTCAATTAGAAAATCTTGGCAGCGAAAAAGATAACAAATTTACTTTCTTTTAGATTACACAATTGTTGAAATATTGTATAAATTCATTCATTATAAAAAAGCAAAAATATTTTTTCAACAATCGAAAATGGCTATATATATGTGCCATAAAATGTCCAGAATTATAAAAACAACAAAAATGACTCTAAATTCAGAATAGAAAAAATATAGCATTCAATTTTATTACGAAACCCGCATGTTCGTCCAAAAATTATTGCGGTATACGTAACATACACAACACACACACACACAGCACCACACACGCCATCGCCCACGACATATTTCAAAAACGTATTGATTCGTATGTCCAAACACTCTCCAAATCGTTTCCTACGAAGTATATCAAAACTTATAAAATTTTACTATTACAGAAGCTTCCTCTTGAGGAGAAGCAAAAACAAGAATAGAAACGACGAATCAAATACAATGTTTGATAGCATCATTAAATAACGATCCACTTACTATTCAAGATGCTATGACAAGTAAAAGAGAATAGCGTCTTGGAAGAAAGCAATCAAAGAACTTGATTCTATGCCGACAAATACATTATGAAATTAGTCGAAGACTAAGATTGATGTCAATGTAAAAAAGCGCCAATATCATGACATCAAGGGTTTTTTAAGAAGAAATCAGAGGCTGATGGAGTCAATACGTTCCTATAAAATCCCCCCCCCCCTGTACCACCCACCCTGCCACCACCCCTCCATGCCCACCTCCATTTTAACGTGAATCATTCAAAATTTACGCTTATTTTGACCGGTCATTCCCCTCCACCCCCTCCATTTCCCTCATTCCCCTCACTTCCCCCCACTTCCCTCCACGCTGGCCCTATTGCACTTCATATCATTGCGCCTTATCAATTATTCTTTGTCGCTGATTATTAATATCATCTAAAAAGATCAATATACTCTGTACTTCTTCATTTGACAGTTTTCCACACCACCCAAGGGGTGCTGTCGGAAGCACATTATATTAGAAAAAATACAATGTACTTCAGGCGCGTTGATTAAAAGTCGGTCCGGTAGGTGTGCCCTCAAATTTTAAATTTGTTCTCTCAGACCCTTAAAAGCGTCCGGTTTTCCGTGGATTTGCAGGTATACGTACTGATAACATTAGAACATTTACTCCTATAGTCTCCGTCGAAAATAATCTACAAACTTACAAAACTATTTAATTTTGCTAGCTTAAAGTTTTAATCGACAATCAATATGGGCACAAGCGTCTAAGAAAGACGGCAGTTGGACTACCTGGCCGCACGGCGAGCTCGAGCAATTTAGAATTAACGATCCTGCAAATGTGGCGACTAAGTTTACAGCACTTCTCTAAGATCGTTGTTTTTTACATTTTATTCTATAGAATTATTATTTTTTCTAAAAGAGTTTAATAATATTTCTTTTTACCAAATTTAAAAATGGAAAATTTTAGAGTTTTAAAAAGTCCTGGCGATGGAAATTGTTTATTTAGATGCTTTTCTTATTTTTTAAATAACACAGAAGATTTTCATATGAATTTCAGATTAAATATTGTTCAGTACATTGTGAGTCAATGGGAAAATTATCGTTATTTCATAATTGGAAATAGTTATTATCCAAATATTGTAAATAGCATGGATTATGGAATGTATATGTCTCAACTTTCTGTTTATGGCCATGAGATTGAAATAGGAGGTTTTTCCGCTCTATATAATGTTTATGTCACAGTGTATTTAGACAATGTTGAAAGTAACTTTGCCTTTGGAAATATTTCTCAACCTTCTGAATTAAAATTATTACTAAGTGGAGAACAAGATTCTGGTCATTTTGACGTCATTCTTGGATTTAATAACGATAGTTTAACATCACAAATTTTAACGCCTAATAAACAAACAAAAAATCTGAAAAGAAAAGCTTTAGAAAATAATTTAAGTGAAAATATTCCATATAAAAAAGTTAAGTCTCATAGATCTCAAACTAAAATACGTTATAGAGTTAAAAAAGGACAATTATCAGTAAAAAATTTCTCAGATTTTGGAGAAATGAGTTTTACATGTAAAATGTGTTCAGCAGTATATTAGCAAGAGGAAAGAAGTAAATCTACTTGTTGTCGTAACGGAAAAGTTAGGTTATCACCTTTGAGCAAATACAACAAAGATCTCAAAGAGCTATTACTTAATGATAATCATTTCAGACACTTAATAAGATATTACAATAACTTATTCTCTTTCGCAACTTTTAGTGCCAATGTAAAATACGAAAAACAAAGAGCTATTTATAATATAAAAATTCAAGGTCAAGTTTGTCACACTACACCGTCTACATTAATACCTATAAATAATGAACCTACATGTGGACAACTTTATATTTATGATGACATGACTTCTATAGAAAAAAAGACTTAAAACTAATAAGGAATTGACTGAACAACATTTAAAGATTTTAACAAATATTTTAAATAGAAATCCATACGCCAAGAATTTTAAATGTCTTTAAATCTAACATACAAAACTTACCAAATTACAAATTATTTTTTATTCGTAAAACCGATAAACAAAAACACAGATATAATAAACCATTAACTGCAGAATGTGGCGCTATTATTGTCTCCAAATCAACTCCTGAAAACTATGATCTTTGCGTATATCCCAAAAATAACTTGAATTGTGAACATAAGAATATTTATTTGAACAAATTGTCACATCACGTAGATCCTATGGTTTTTCCGTTAATGTTTCCATTAGGTGATTTGGGATGGAGTATAGGATACAATAAAAAACCAGATTCTATAAGAAACGATTATAATATTGAAGATCTTACTTCTGATTGCAAAAAACAAACTCATGACACCTCAATTAATTGATAAATATATTCTGCTGAAATTCCCGATTTAGATATAGATTTACAAACATTAGTAATTAAACACTTGTTACATGGACCACATATATATCATGGACCAAATAAATCTCCTTGCATTGAAAAAGATGTCGAAGAAGAGATAATACTTTACAAAACCATACTTACAGAGTGAACAAATTTAAACGTATTATTCCAGTCGATAACAGAATGGTTGTTCCATATAATAACTTTCTATTAAAAAAGTATAAGTGTCACATTAACGTCGAATAGTGTGCATCAATTCAAAGTATTAAATATATAATTAAATATATTCATAAAGGAGGAGATAGAGCATTATGCAGGGTACAACAAATTGACAATCCTGAAAATTCTAATGAAGAAACTCCCCTAATACATGATGAACTCACTGAGTACGTAGATGGTAGATATTTAAGCCCAATGGAAGCTGCTTGGCGTCTTCGAGGATATCCTACTTGTGGCAAAGTTCCTGCTATAGAACGTTTAGGAATCCATACAAAAGATCAACAACACATAGTTTACGAAGAAAGCAAAGAATCAGAAGCATTAAACAGAAAAGAAACTACTTTAACAGCATGGTTTGAATTAAATAAAATTGATGATTTTGCAAAGACACTTAAATATGTTCAACTACCAGAATATTATAGGTTTGATAGAAAATCACACTCTTGGATAAAACGTACACGTAATAATAAATTTAGCACTATTGCTCGACTCAATATCGTATCGCCAAAAGATACTGAAAGATTTTTTTGATTTTTTTAAAATTTATATTACACCGAGCAAGAGGTCCAACTTCATTTGAAGATTTAAACATTCATAAAGGTATAAAGTATCAAACATACAAATACGAAGCGCTTGCAATGGGCTTGATAGAAGATAATTCATATGTTTTTATTATTTTTGAAGAAGCTTGTCACATTATGTTACCATTTCAATTACGAAATTTTTTTGCATGGTTTATTTTAGCAGAAAACATACAAGCTAATACAATCTGGAATAAATTTAAAAATATCTTACAGAAGATTTTAAAACAAATAAAGAAAATAATGCTCTATCTCATATTCAAATTATATTAGAGAACGAGGAAAGATCATGCAAAGATTTCAGTTTTCCAGAACCAAATATGACTATTGAAAATAATGAAACATCTACAGATCATGTTTTACTTACTGATACCTTTGTACGTATGTTCGATCAATTAACTACTGATCAAAAGTCAATTTTTGAAGAGTTAATTGACAACAAAGACAAAATCTTACTTTATTTGATGGCCCGGAGGTTTAAGGAAAAACATTTTTTATATAAACATTCAATCTATTATTCAGTCATTCAACAAACAAAGTTTTCGGTCAATGGCATGGACTGAATCGCATCTATTTTATTACCAATAGGTTAACAATCATCGAACTTTATGATTACTTTAGATTAAATAAATAATACTGCTAGCGGCTTTTGTTTCTCTCTCAAGAGAACTTTTACTGTAAATTTTAAGTTTGCTATATACTCGTTGGAAAACGATTGAGGTGCTTCTGAGTCACAATCATACGTTTTAGAAAATGTCCGTCGCGGATGGCTGTGTGAGTTTGTTGGTGTGGTGTGTGTGTGTTGTGTTGTGTGTGTGTGTGCTTGGTGTGTGTGTGTGTACGTATAACCGCCATAATTTTGGAACACCATGTGACGGACGAATAAATTGACATGCATATATTTTTTTCTAATTCTGAATGTTAGGGCATTTTTTGTTTTATGATTCTGCCTTTTTTGCCATATGTATAGTTCATTTTTTTATTTTTGAAAAAAATTTTTGCTTTCTTTTATAATGATATGATTATACAATATATACATATAGTGTTATCTAAAAACATAAATTTTTACTTTTTCCTGTAATGATTTTCTAGATAATGACTGATCTTTAATTTTTTATGATATAAATGGTAATATTTCGAAAATTATTATAAACAATAAATAAATAGTTAAATGTTTGAAAAATTCGACGACACATAAAACATACGTATATCTACTTAGTTGTATAAAATTTAAGCAATTTTGCTGACGTAGTTTTGAGATAAAAATCAAAACCTAAGAAAAAAATTGGCTTTGTTTATTTATTTATTTATATTTTATGTCGTACGATTACGGGAGTAAAAAGGTTTAAATTGAGTTGAAATTTTAGGAAAAGATTGATCTTTTGATCACTTCGGCTAGGTTCTTTTTGTAGCTTATGAAACCTTTTAGTTTAAAAGATATTAAGATTCAAATTCTTCAACTCTCACCCTGTATACTCTGTGTGACTGAACATTATTATTTTTGTTAAACCATATAATTTGATAATTAAAGCTTAGTATATTTTGAGAGTTTTCATGGTTTTATAAAATGTCCGTGCAGATGGTTTTGTCTGTGTGCATGCGTGCGTGCGTGCATGCGTGCGTACGTCCCATGTAATTATCTTCCACTAGCAGAATAGGAGGAAGCTAAGTGCCAATGACTTGGCAGCGGTTTGAAATTTGAGTCAGACAAAAAAAGATTAAGAGAGGCAGATTTAATAATTTGGGATGAAGCTTCAATGATACCTAAAAAAGCTTTAGAAATTATTGATCGTACCTTGAGAGATGTATGTAGTAATGATATTCCTTTTGCAGGCAAATTGATAGTATTAGGAGGTGATTTCAGACAAATTCTACCAGTAATTAAACACGGGTACCGTAACTCAATCGTAGAGGAAACAATTAAATATTCATTTTTATGGCCTCTTTTTAAAATATTGAAACTCAATAAAAATATGCGTTCAAACAATGTAGAATTTTCTTCTTTTTTACTAGAAGTAGGAGAAGGCAAAATCAATACATTTGAAATACCCCAAAATTGGAAAACTACTAATGTTTGTAATGAAATTTACAAAAATATTAATTTAGAAGCTTCTATCAATAGTGTAATCTTAGCTCCTCACAATGAAGATATCAAAAACTTAAATGATAGAGTTTTAAAATTATTACATGGCGAGTCAAAAACATATTATAGTATAGATTATGCTACGCATTCAGGAGTAGATCAAACTGAGGAGAATATTCATTTAAAATATCCAGTTGAAATGTTAAACTCAATTCGAGATGGCCTCCCTCCACATAAACTAAATTTAAAAGTAAATGCAATAGTTATGTTATTTAGAAATTTAAGTATAACATATGGTTTATGCAATGGAACTCGTTTAAAGATTACTAAATTGTATGATTATAACATCGAAGCAGAAATAATTACAGGCGAACATATAGGCCAAAAAGTTTTCATACCAAGAATAACACTAAATACTGAAAATTCGTTGTCCTTTCCTTTTACTCTTTTTAGAAAACAATTTCCAATCACATCAGCGTTTGCCATTACAATAAATAAATCTCAAGGCCAAAGTTATGATTCAATATGAATTTATTTGAGACGGCCATTGTTTTCTCATGGTCAATTATATGTTGCATTATCTCGATGTAGAATCCCTAACAATATACACATTCAAAATGACACAGGTGAATCAAAAAAAAATATAGTTTGGAAATAAATTTTTAATTAATACAAATATTGTATAAAACTTTTTGATTCTATATTTGTTGTTCTTTCGTAATATCAATGGATGTACACGACATATACATTGGCTCTGTACGACTCCATATTTCCACCTCTCTTAAGCTCTTTAGTCAAGCTATGAATCTTGTCGAGTTTCGAAATCGTAAAAAATAAACCTATTACAGTTGTAACAGTTGTTGGAGAATTGTTAGTACTATTGTGTTTTTTACCAATAACAGGCTTCATAAAACATTGTTAATTGTAAAAGTGTTTTATCCTTCGTTTGGTGTAAAATATAAAATTTTATATGCTAAATTTATTTACAAGTAAATTTTTTTAAATAAATTCGTTCAAAAACATAGTTACATTTTTAAAAATTCAAAATCAAATTTGGGGGTTGGCGAGCGGAGCGAGCAGGGGGGTACCCTAGCCCGTCCTCCCTCGGAGTTCTTTGACAGGTTCTGCGTTGAGTCCCTGTCTGCGACCTCCGAGGGGTCCCTAATGTTCTCCGGGGTTGCAGTTCTTTTACGCCCCGCCGCCCCGGATAACCATTGGGTCAGCGGACCATGTGCATTGCTGCCCAGAGCCCGATTCCCCGCCGGTTCCGTGGAGGGGTTCTCCACCGTCAAGTTGCTTAGCGTTGTCGCCTTGCTATTGCCGGTTTGGCCCCTCTTTCCACCCTTTGAGTTTTTGTTTTGTTTGTTAGTATCCATTTTTGATCCCACGAGAAGCTAGGGAACTATAGGTCAGCTATTGCAGAGCTCCGCGTGCAATAGTAAGGCTAGTTACTCGAGGAGGGCGCCAGGTATCCCCGGGCCACCGTTAGCGACCTCTCAGAGACCCCGAGTGGCCAACTAGTCCCTTCGGCACGGTTCTGTCACACCTTGGGCTTGAGGGGGGGGNGTCCACAAAATCACAGTGGAGAGCTGTTCCTTTGTCGCGGAAGCGAGCCGCTGCCCACCAGAAGGGGAATGTGTGGAGATCCAGCAATACCTGTTTGACTAGGCTCTTTCACCCGGTAGATCATAGAGTGCCCGTTTATAGGCATCAGATCCGCTCTTATTGCTAAGACACCTACTCCCCACTCAGGACACGGACTCCCTCCCGCTTAAGCTCGCTCACCCACGGCAAGGTCCCACAGCTCCCAGAAGGGGTAGCTATTCTTATTGCTAATTCTCTTATTTGTTTTTGGTATAATAATACTTTTGTTTCTTGTAACACTATCAGATGCTAGGTATTTTTCTTTAAGATCATCGTAGTGTAATTTTAGAGCTCCGAAAGCAAACAGTTGTCCTATATTTAATGGATTGTCTTGTAATAGAAAGTTATTTTTATTGATGATTTTTAAAATTTTGTTTTGTAGTTTTTGAACTTGGTCACGACTATTTCTATAAGCTTGACCCCAAGCGATGATACCGTAGGTTATGATACTATGTAAAAATGCATAGTATATCATTCTGAGCGTCTTTATGGGCATAGATTTAGAGATTTTGTAAAAAATGTACACTAGGTATTTGGTTTTTCCAATTATATTGTATGTTGCATGTGGTTATCCCACTTTAGATTGCTATCAAAAACAACTCCTAGATATTTGAAATTTTCGACCTTAGTTATGCGTTTATCAAAGATTTTGATATTTATCTGAGTTGGTACGCTTCCAATACCACTTCTAAAAGTCATGCATACTGTTTTTTCTATATTTAAAGACTACTTGTTCACTGCCAGCCACTCAGCAATCACACGTAGGGAATTGTTCATGGTAACTTGGGCTTCTATCCAGTCATCACCAGTAGCTATAATTGCAGTATCATCTGCATACGAAATTATGGACTCATGGTGAATCTCTTTTAACATATCATTGATGTACAAGATAAAAACTAGCGGTCCTAAGATTGTTCCCTGTGGGACTCCTGTGTTAACTAACATTTTATCGCTTCCATTACCGTTGTCACAGATGCACACGTCTGCAGCGCGAGCTGCGAGACAAGTCAGCAATAAGAGCTGGCTTAGCTACACTACGATAGACAGCTTACGCTTGTATCGCAGCGGTATCACAGTGGTCGTGCTCCATGGCTCGCATCTCGGGGCTCCGGGTTCGATCCCATCCACCGTCTGCTCTTTTTCGCTTCCGACTCGTTTTTCTCCTCGTCCGTTACACCGTCAATTTTGACTACTTGATATCTGTCATTTAGATAGCTGGAAAGGAGATTGACCCCTGATTCCAATACGATATAGTTTGGTCAGTTGTATACTGTGGTCAACAGTATCGAAAGCCTTTGCCAGGTCAAGAAATGTTATTAGCGTAGGCTTACTCTTATCAATATTATTATAAAGTATGATTCGCAGGTACAGCGGTGTAGCCTTGTGCCGTGAGCGCCAAACTAAGTATATTTTCTGGCGCTTAATCAGCTCATACTTGAGTCTTGAAGACAAAACGACACATCTCTAATGGAGCCTCGATAACTGCCTTGTACCCGCACGTTGGTATTTAAGTTACTGGACCTACCCGCCACTGTGAAAGCGCTATTAAAATTTTAAGTGATTTGACCACTTTTTTTCCAGTAATAAATTGAAAACTTAAAAAAATGAGTTATTTTTGTGCCACAATTACGGGTGTAAAAAGGGTTTATTACCTTTGGGATTTTGGGAAAAGGTAGATATTTTATGTGTTTTGGCTAAGCTCATATCGCAGCTTTTCAACCCGTATGGTTCTTAAGGTCTGAATTTTTTTTTAATTTTTTTGATTCCTTATATCTCTAAAACAATGTAGTCAAATGTTTTAAAGTTTTATTTGGCGACTTACCATAAAAAAGCTATCTGCTGTTGAATATTTAAACGATTTTGTTGAGGGTTTCTCAAGTAAAAAGCTGAAATGTAAAAACCGATATTTCTCACAAATTTTTCTTCCTCATATAGGGTTGTCGTTGCACGTCGTAAAGTCCCTCCCTACGAATTTATGTCATACTGATAATATTAAAATAGTATTCACATACTGTATTTTAAAATAATATTTTATTTATTGGAACAATAAATTTCGTTGGAGGAAGCTACGTGCCAATGAATTGGCAGCGGTTTTGCTTATTCTATAGCATATACGGAACGCTGAAGAAGGGATGATCTTATGAAAGCGGACTTGGAACAAGGCTTTCTGGGCAAGTTAAATTATTTTATTAGAAATTTATGTGAACAATATTAACGAAAACTAAACACTGATCAACAACTTACTAGTAATTGAACTGGACGTCTGGGAGCGCAAACAATAAAAATCGCTTCCATTTCATTGGCACGTAGCTTCCTCCAATGAAATTTATTGTTCCAATAAATAAAATATTGTTTTAAAATACAGTATGTGAATGCTATTTTGAATATTTCCAAATTTAATTATTTTGCTGTAGAAACAATTTTCTTATTTATTTATTTATTTATTTATTTATTTATTTATTTCCACTTACATATACCAATTAAGGTATTCTACAGAGGCAAGACATAGCTTGCCTGTACATAGAGTGGATTACAAAAAAAAAACTTACAAACTATCCTATAAACTAAACTTATAAACTAAAAAAAAAACAAATCATGTTCGATGACATTTTATAGATCGTAATATTTTTACAAAAGTTAAAAGTTAAAAGTCATCCAAATCAACAAAAAGAAATAAACTGTACTCGTCTAGGGTACCTTCTCGCTTATGAACATTTTTAATTTATTCCTTATTGTAGCTTTACTAAGATCTAAAACTTTGAGATCATTGTTCAGCATATTGAAGACATTAACTGCAGCATAATAGCTGTCTTTTTGACTAATTGATTTAAGTGATTTTGGTATTTGTAGGTTTTTATTCCTAGTAATACTAGAGCTATTTTTATATTGCTCTTTTAAACTATTATAATGATATGTAACAGCCTCTAATTTGAATAACTGCTTGATTGATAATGGCATATCGTTCACTGCAAAGTGATTTTTATTAATAATTTTCAAAATTTTGTTCTGTATTCTTTGAATTAAGTTAAGACAACTATCGTAGGCTCCTCCCCACGCTATTATACCATATTTGACATGGCTTTGGAAAAATGCATAATAAATTATCAAGAGCGTTTTTCGATCAAAGAAACTCTTGATTTTGGCAAAAATAAAAATGAGATATCTCGTTTTTTTTACCATACTTTCAATGTGTTTGTCCCATCGCATATTGTAATCGAAAATTACGCCAAGATATTTATGATTTTCTACCCTTTTGATAGGATAATTACCAATACTTATTTGTATATCTTCAGGTACGCTATTACAATAGTTGCCATACGTAATGAACACAGTTTTACTTAGATTTAATGAAAGCTTGTTCAGAGCAAGCCATTTGGATACCCACTCTAAACAATCATTCATCCTGTCCTGGGCAGTAGACCACTTATCATCACTCGAGATGATGACAGTGTCGTCCGCATAAGACATGATGGTATCCTTTGGCATATCTATCAATAGATCGTTAACGTATAATATAAAAAATAATGGTCCTAATATAGTTCCTTGTGGAACGCCAATAGATATTTCTTTATAATCGCTTTTATAGTTAGAGATTTTAACGCTTTGCTTTCTATCGGATAGATAGCTAGTTAACAAATTTAAGATATTGCCTCTAATTCCATATCTTTCTAACTTACTAAGCAATATTGCATGGTCCACCGTATCAAAGGCTTTGGCCAGATCCAAAAAGGCTGTTATAGTGGGCTTGCTTTTGTCGAGATTTCTATAGATGATGTTAGATATATAATTCAAGGCATCAGTTGTACCTCTATTTTTCATGAAACCAAATTGCTTATCTGATATAATATTACACGTGATAAAGAAATCAAGCAGTCTATTATGAATTATTTTTTCCAAGATTTACGCAATATTTGAAATAAGGGAAATAGGTCTGTAATTAGACATACGCCACTAGCTCCCGCTTTGAAAATAGGTACGATATCAGCCTCTTTAGTGC